>OVBJ01000282.1:0-67712 GCA_900406535.1 Noccaea bulbosa
AATAACCGAATTTGAAATGTGAATGTGAATGGAGTTATATAGTAATAAGCATTCTCTTGGGATGAGATCTTTCTAAGGTTCTGTAAGATTTTTTTTTGGAAAATGATGCTTAAATCTCTGTTTGGATTTGTTTTTTTTAGGGAAACAAGATTGACTCATGAACATTCCTTATCTCAACTCTCATGTTTTGTATATAAATTATAGATTAGCTGAACATTTCTGAGCATTGCAGCCAAATTGTGTTTGTTCTTTCTTTTAGTTGTTGTTTCATTGTCTTAAGAGAATCAGTTCTCTTTATTAATAAGCATTTTGTGTTTGCATTTATTTCCTGTCTATGGTGGAATTTGGCGGTTATGTAACTTCCTTGTTGTGATCTTAACGGCTTATCAGGATAAAAGATAGGAGCAAGGAAGCTCTTGTTTTAAGGTAATCACCATGCATTTTCTAGACATGACACATGCTCTTAAGTTTATGCAAGAAATGTCGAAAAATTTGTAACGCAGAGGAAACAATTAAGCTTTCAATTTCATTAGAGAGTTGTAACTTCGTTTAATGTACTATTATATTATTCCTGGTTCTTGGTTTCGCCTCTTATGGCAATACAAGAACACAAAATGCTTGCTCAAATTGTCTAGTCAAAGATGTTCTTGATCAAACACTTATTAGTTATCACTACTCTTTTTTTTATTCTAGAAAGTATCAAGACTCGTTATCGATGTTCTTTCTCTTCATGATCATCATCAAAGTTTTAACCCTCTTCTGTGAAAATAACAGTAGTCTTCCTTGACGTGACAACACTTAAAAGGACGATTGTTTTTATATTTTACCAATGAGGAGAGGGGGGGGTCCCTTATTAATTTTGTGATCGTATCTTATGTCTATTCACATGACTTGTCGGATCCTCTCGTGTGTCCTGAATTTGAACACGAAGTCATTTGTAACCTCTAAACTTGAACACCACAGGAATATATCAAACCTTACCCGACAAGACCAAACATCACCCATTAAGACTAAAGTCGTCATCCCCAACTAAAAACCAAAAGTGATGGAAAAAGTACTTAATGATAGATAGGGAAATTGATAGATCCTTCACACCAATCATAAATCAAACCTTTTAAAGTACTTATATAGTGTATACACACACTCCAAATATATGAATAAATTAACATACATATATGTTATACGAACCCTAGCACTCAAAGAACACTGAACCGAAGAAGAAGAAGAATCAAATCATATTATTTTTTCTAACTATTAGAGTGTTGTGTTTGATGGTCGGATATCGAGTTCGTGAGTCCAAGCTCTTCGGTCTTGAACATGGAGGTGCCAATATGTTTGAGCCAATACGTCAGGATCCATTCCCATCACTCCCGAGCTTTCACCTTCTCCTTCTCCTTCTTCGCCTCCTACGTTGAATGATTGCTCTGCGACCATTCCTCGAGGAGCAATGTTTATTTCTCTGAAAATACATTATCCGTAGACTATTATTATCTACCCGATATTACTATATCTTTTCGTTAAATCTTCAACTGTTTAATGTTATAATAGCGTGTGGACCGTTGTGGTGTGGGGGGACTCTATTAAAAGTTCTTCACTTTTTTCATCTTTGACCGTGAGTTACGAGAAGATAGAACAATGCAATAGTAGGCTAAGGAGTAAGGACTACGAATGGTTTCATTTGCAAAATAAAATAAAATAAATAAGAAACGTAACCACAAATGTGTGTACTGTGAATCAATTAAAACCTTTTTGTGATAAAGTTTGATGGCAAAATGAATACTATAGTAACGACCTTGAAAAATTCCTTTCTTTAGAATCTTGTCGGTTTGGATCAGAATCTTGCCGTTTGTGGGAGCTATAAAAACTAAAAAGTTAAAAGACCCTTTTCGGATAGATATCATATTATTGTGGTTCTAATTTCATCTTCTTGTTTTCTTTCTTTCCAATTTTTTTTTTTTATAAACATGAAGGAAAACGATCATATAAATTACATACCTTGGAGGTCCAACCACACCGTCGATGATAACATGAGCCACATGTATTCCAAAAGCTTGATATTCTTTTGCTAAGCATTGAGAGAGTGCCCTCAATGCAAATTTCCCACAGCCTTTTCCAGTTTTCAAATATTTCTTTAGTTATTAGCTCACTTTATGAAAAGAATAATTATAAGAGATTAATCAACTAATAAAATCTTGAGAAAAATACATAGTTCGGAGAAACCAGCAACGCCATTCAAAGACGCCGAGCAACCGGTGAAGAGTATAGTTCCTTTCCCTTTTTCCAGCATCCCGGGAATAACCTTTTGGTACCAAATTTATACAGATAAAATAAAATGCAAACCCTTACAAAAATAGAAAAATATTTATAAAAAATCAAAAATGTCGAAATTACTCATTTATTACATATATCCTACAGACTACCGCTTAATCACATAAAATAGAATAAAAACAGTATTTTAGAAATAAATTATACACAGCTAGATGCTGTCAAAAAAAAAAAAAAAAAAAAAAAAAAATTTAAAAAATNAAATCACTCAGTATTACATGTACACTACCTATATAGGCTTACAGCTCACTCACGGAAAATAAACAGTATTTGAAAATGACCGACACTTTTTTTCTGATTCACCTTGTTAAGTCAGTGCCAAGAAAACATAGTTCTAACTTCTATGTTGAGGAAAACATTCATCAAAGGTTGAGGGACTTTCATGGACCAGAATTTATAAACTTTTGTTAGATTTCACGGCATTGTAATTTTCTTTTATGCAAACTTGGATTTTTTTCTTATATAAGGCCCCAGGTTTTTATTTCTAATGGGACCACGAATATCTTAGGCCCGACTCTGCATAAAACATATGGTTTCAAGATACAGTCTGTAATAATACTTGTTAGTGTTATATGAGTCATATATAAACTTAAAATTATATAGATTATTATTTCGATCAAGACAATGAAATTATGTATAGATTTAATAATTTGTTTATAAGTTTACCTGTTGTGCGCAGAGGAATGCAGCAAATACAGAGACGGTGAGCGAAGTTTGGAAAGATTGGAAAGGAATGTAGGTGAAAGAAGTTGGATGGTGATTTGTGTAAGAAGAAGAAGAATAAGCATTGTACACCAAAACCTCAACGAACCCTAACGACAATACTCCTTCGAAGGCTTCTCTTACGCTTCTTGGATCCGCACAATCAATTCTTATAGCAAACACTTGTGCTTTCTCTTCTCTTGCTATCTCTTCGGCCACTCCAGATAACCTACCTGCATAATTTATCGGACCAGATATAGTGACTATATATTAAGATTTTTTTAAGTTTGTGGGACTGATAATTAAGAGTAACAAAAATAAGAGACGGAATTAAGGGGACCGTAATAATAGTTAGAGGAATAAAAAAAATAAAATACCTAATTTTTTTATTGAAATAGTTAAATGCTTTCCTCAGCAAAGATAGTGTAACTATTTCAGCAACTTTTTGGAAAAAGTCAAAAAACACAAAAAATAGTTTAGTTTAGCTAAATATTTTTTTCACTCAACTTCCGTAAACAGCTGGTTTAGTTAGACACTTATTTACCATGTCTTACCAGTCAGACCCATAGTGGTGTACGGATGATGCATGAACCCAAAATTTGAAGAAAAATATAGCTAAAAATTTATTTTAATAAAATTTACATTTAAATTTAAAATGCACCCTTTAAATAGAAATGACCTATGAAATCATATATACACTGCGTGTGTGCATTATATTTTTAAATTAAGCAGAAAAATCGTTCTAAAATAACTCGTTTTGGAAAAGAAAAACTGCCGCAAAATCTTTATATTCTTTGGATAATTAGAGAAGGAAAATTCCGTGGGCACATATACACTCAAATATATGCAAATCTGCTAGTTTATTCGGATATGTATTAGGTAGAGAGAAATAGATAAAAAGAAAAAGGAAAATAAAAAAGTAGAAGAGAATCAAACCGAGATCGCGGGCGAGAATGGCGACGGTGTAGCCTTCATGTGCGAACTTACGAGCAACGGAGCGGCCAAGCTTTGGTCCGACGCCGACCACCGCCGCTATGCCTTTTCCGCCGGAGCTCGAACTCCCTACGTTTCTCATCATCGATTCTTTGTGATCTTTCTATTCTTCACCTTCTCTTTAGTCTTTATATACCAAATTCTCTTTGAATTGTGGATAAAATTATTAAATAAATGAAAAGGGAAAACGAAAAATTAATTTTCAAGTTTTCGACGTAAAACTGCCACCCTTAACCTAGGCCAAATCTGTAAACTCTCTTTCTTTCTTTCTCTATTTAATAAGATAGTGTTGAGAGAGGGAGAAATATTCTTGTGGACTAGATAAATTTTGGTTGCTAGTTACTACACATATAAATATATATATATATAGAGAGAGACCTTTCTTTGTCATTAATATTTATTATAATAAATCCATCTACTTTAATATAATAATCATTTTCAATTTACTACGCTTTAACAATATAAAATAAAATATACAATATAAAATATAAAATACCTTTATTGATTTAATGTTCTATGATATATGTGCGTGTGTGTTCTTACTAAAATATGGTGTCCAACGTATAGTGTAGAATTCTTAGACAAAGAGACATGTCACGTGGAAGAAATGGTAGCAATTGGGTCTTACTCGTTAGACTCCACCGGTGTTTCGAAAAGACTAAGGGGTGGGCTTTTGTAAATTATAAGTGGTTGAGGATTCTATCTATTGGTCAAGATGGATGGTATCTATTCACACACATATTTTCACTTTTTTTTATTATTTGATCGTTGTAAACGAATTTAATGGATCCTAGATAAATTTGAATTTCCCTTTGAATTTCATCGCATGGTTACAGAATATAGAAAAAATTTGTACGTGGTATGTATATTGTTTTATTAACCGATGTAAGAATTTGATGTGCTCTTGAAACATAATTAATCTATGATTAACTTTATCTGATCATTTTGATATAAAACCGGTATATAAAAGTATTACCAAGAAGTTTATATGCATTTATTTTTTTGGGGTTAAACTAAAGTTTATATGCATTTAAACATATATATTACTGACAACAATTTGAGAAAACTTATGAAGAAGATAATAATTTAATTAATAGGTTGAGTCCATTTGTTCTCCTTTTATGGGGAATAATAATATTATTACTACTTTTTGATTTTGTGTATAGATTTGGCTTTTATTTTTGTCTTGCAAGTTGGATATTGTTGCCCCCTTTCCTCTTCTGTCTACAGCTCATCAGGATATGAAACATATACATACAAATATAACATATGCATGTATCTTTCCTTATTTCCATCAATCCATGTTTCACCGAAGTTTCTAGATGCATGATTTCTTCTTCATATAGATAGATATAGGATCACATGCATGTTTGTACATGCATTTAGTTTAGTTTTATTTTTAAAAGCTAACACTTCACACCGGGTGATTGGGATCGTCGATAACATTACTCTTGCTACATTAGATGTATTATATTGGACGGGAGGCTGTAAATGTAAATTGTGAAAGATCAGGATTGTGTTCATAGATTCTTGAAGATAAGGGAGAGAAACATATAGATAGATATAGGATCACATGCATGTTTGTACATGCATTTAGTTTAGTTTTATTTTTAAAAGCTAACACTTCACACCGGGTGATTGGGATCGTCGATAACATTACTCTTGCTACATTAGATGTATTATATTGGACGGGAGGCTGTAAATGTAAATTGTGAAAGATCAGGATTGTGTTCATAGATTCTTGAAGATAAGGGAGAGAAAAAACTTGGAAAAATAAAATAAATAAGGGCAATACAAAAAACTAAAAAAATAATTAAATATATGGGACCTGCAGAAATGGGGAAGTCAGTATCCCATATATCCTCAACGATTGATATAATCTTCTCAATCTTTGCTCCATCCTCTTATAGTTTCAGAGCCCTTCGATTACCCTAACTAGAAATCGATACGTATGCAAGTACAAATATATTACATATATGATACTTAGCTAATATAATTAGCTTGGATTACAGGATATTGTGCTTATAAACTGCTAATGTAAATTAACCTCAGAAGTAGCTAAGCTTTACCACAGAATTATCGGAGTTTAGTCGTTTATACTTAATAGGTTTAATACCAACAAAAGTTAGCTTGTACGTAATCAAACACAATTTAGTCTTTAAATGGTATACAGTCTGTTTTTTTTTTTTTTGCTTCGTTTTGTTTATTAGCTAGTCAAGATGAATTGAATCTTGTGCATATCGTTCTGGTTCTATTCCGTACATGGCACTTTAGGTTTGTTTATTTGTTTTGGTTGGTCATTTAAAAAGTAATCTTGATCCTACTAAAAGTAGTCTACATTAATCAATCATACCGAAAACACAATGTTCAAACTTTTCAATAAAATAGAAATAAGTATAATAAACCATATAACATATTGCTAAATCTGCATGCGTCGTTACTTCTTTTTTTCTTTCTACTGCGGCGTCTTTACTACATAACATCAAACGATTACTTTCACAAGTTAAAAACTGCATTTAGCCGTTTATTAGAAAAGCCTTATGAAAATAACATAATGTCTGGTCATTCTCATCATATTCTTGTTAAAATAAATAAGAGAGGCGAAATGTTTTTTTCTTCCAATTTCTCCCGCACCGTCACCAAAAATAAATTTATTTTATTTTTAAAAGAAGAAGGAAACTTGATGTTTGTTTTCAGTTACGTGTTCTACTGAGGCACTGAGCTGTGGGTGATGAAGTCAATTACAAGCATTGATTCAAGAGGTCCCAAAAGGAGTTGGTCAGTAGCTGTGGTTGGAATTAGCAATATCATTTAAAAAATTTCTATTCTTGTTATAATAGTTCGTAATATATTAATTATTTTTTATCAATCGGTCATTCTTTTCATGCTGATGACCAGTCAATCTGCATATTCTCCTATTAACAATTGATAACAATCGAACCAAAAAAAAAAATTGATAACTATATAATTGTTCCAATATGATGTTTTAGCTTTTTTTCTTTTTCCAAAATATATAATGTTTTAAAATATTTAAGATACTTTTTTATCATTAATGCTAATAAATTACAAACTTCAAGACTTATTAATTAAAAATAAGCAAATTCTTAAATTTATATTGGTTAATATTTATTAAAAATTAATTTGGATAAGAGAAATATGTATTAAGTGTTAAACAATAATTTTTTTTAATTTGTGTGAGAATTCTAAAACATCTTATATTTTGGAACCGAGTACTAATATTAGTATGTGCTTGTTTGTCTACTCATGGGTGGGTGGTGGGTGACCCGGTAAAAGCCCATAGTTTATTTTCTGACCTTGAGGACGAACTGATAAGAAACAAAAACCGGCGAATTATTTTTGTTTTCTTATTTATATATAAACGGCGAATTAAACAATAGATTTGTAGGTAAAAGAAAATAATAAATCTATTATTTTATTAATCAGACGAATAACAAATCAAACGATGTCCATGAGACTTGGACAAAAGAAAACAAAACCCTAACATAAAAACTACAAAACGAATGAAATTTTTTAAACGGAGGAGGCGCGTGAGAAAAGACACGCTTAGTTCTTCTTGGCGTGCTTGATATGACAAGAGTATTGAAGTAGAGGAGCAAAGAAATGGCTCTTAAAGATCATGTGAAGATGCTTGTGACACTTCTTGTCCATAGTGACAATGATATCACAACACTCCTTGTCCAAGACGAAATCGTTCTCTGCCCAACTCGAAAAGATCTGGGAGAAACATTTCTCCGATACTTTAGACTTATCTCCCGTCAAACACTTCTCCAACTCACCGGATTGCGACACAAGAACAGATTGGAACGGGCCAAACGGTCCGGGAATATTAGGAAATCCGGGGAAGTGTGGTATGCCCGGGATTTGCGGAATTCCCGGAAAGTTTGGTATTGGGATTTGTGGAATTCCGGGAATGTTTGGTATGGTCGGAATCTGTGGAATTCCCGGGATGGTTGGGATATTAGGGAACGAGCCAGGTGGGGAAGGAGGAGCGTTGGGGTCTGAAGAGGAGGAGCAAGCCCAACCGACCTTAGAGTCACCCAAGTTTCCATTGTGGTTGGCTAGATCGGACGGCTTAGGCCATGGTTTTTGTAATCCGATGGTTGGATTTGGGAGAGAGACGAGGCAGAGGAGAGCTGCGATGACTATGACGCTCTTCATGAGGGTTAAGGCGATGGAAACAAAGAATAATTTTCTAAGTGAATAAAGTAAAAAAATTGGTGAGAGTGGATCTGTTTATATAGAAGTTTTGTTTAAAATAAATAAACTGTTTATGAAAAGATGATGAAGATGGAATTTGCGTATACTTTGATACGAATATCTTGTAGTTATTATCTCAACAAAGCTGCTTTGTTGCAATTATTATCTCGTTACCAAAAAAAAAAAAAAAACTGTAGTGTAATCTTTTATCTTCAAAGTACGTTTGATACGTAGAAAACGTCATATATATCTAAAACCAAAAAAAAATCGTCATATATATCCTTTGAAAAAATATTAAAAAGAAGGTCGTGTATATCATGTGTTTGTTACGAAGATCTTTCAGGTGAAAAGTAGTTTCGTATTCAGCCGTCTAATGACTTTTGGAATATACTTAAGTTCCGATTATCAAGCAAGTTTAGCAGTTATAAGAACTTAGGTTAATCAAAAAAAATATCCGATAAGGTACTACTAGTATATATCTTTTTGAAACTAATAATTTCGCTTCGTCGATGAATCGTATATTCATACCGAAAGAAATTATTATTATAAATACTAAAATAATGAAAACTTTGTGTGTTTTAAACCCAGAAAAAAAAGGATGAGGCACACAACTTAAATAAACCAAAGACTTTTGGATATATGGAAATCATGAAAATAAAATTCGATATCCATTTCTATTTGAGTATTTTGGCAGATTATATGATTTAAAAAAAAAAAAATTGGATGAAGCTAGGTGATTTGCCATGCAAGAGAAAAAAGTTAAAAGTAAACCAAGTTTTAATTATAAACAAAAAGTTCACGAACAAAATGGAAAAGAAACATTCAAACCGTGATATCTTTCGTCTTCTCAATAATTCTTTTCCCCGAATATTCGATTCAACCCAATAAGAAGTTACCACACTCTTTTCAATGGGGAATTTGATGCTTATACAGGAATTCGACTAAAATAAAAAAGTGATATACAAAAAGAGATCTTGCAACTGTTTTCTTTTCTAAACCATCTTTTCAAGTCCAATAGTTTCTTTACAAGATGTCACGTAATTGAGTGTGATGTCGTTATTAGTTTAGAAGACTACATGGCCAATTTTCTCCTGGACGAGAAGAACAAAACAAGCTCCAAAGAAAAGGAAAGAAACCGATATTATTCATAAATCAAAACGTTAACAAAACAAAGGGGCGTCCAAAAGATATAGACGACAGCAATATTGCATCTATGGCGTCGGTACCCAAACGAGAACAAAACCACTAAAGAAAAAGTCCTAATCAATAAAATAACAACGAATTAAAAAAACAAAAATAAGAAAACCTAGTAGGAGACATGACAAGTGCAACGAACAAGAGGGACAAAGAAAGGATCAGTGAAGAATCCCCAAATGACGTCGTCGCAATCATTTTTCATGTTGACGATAAGATTGCAACAATAGTCAGAAACTTGAAACATCTTCGTGAAGAAACTCATCTCCATCTCCATACGACACTTCGTAGTAGGTCCCATGTTTCTAATGCATCTATCGAAGTGTTCCCATGGATTCTGCGGATGCTGATGATGGCCGTGATGATGCTCCGGAGGTGGATTTGATGGCTGAGCAGGAGATGACGGCTCATCATCCCTTGGCGGCGAAGGAGATGGAGACTTCTTGGGTGTTGGAGGCGGAAGAGACGGTGTTGATGGTGGCGGAGATGGAGATTTCTTGGGAGTTGGAGGTGGAAGAGACGGTGTTAGCGGTGGCGGAGACGTTTTTGGAGTTGGAGGCGGAGGAGAGGGTGTTGGCGGCGGCGGAGACGTTTTGGGAGCTGGAGGTGGAGGAGAGGGTGTTGGCGGCGGTGGAGCCGTTTTAGGAGTAGGAGGCGGAGGATAAGTTTTGGGAGTAGGAGGCGACGGTGTTGGAGCTGAAGGAGACGGCGTTGATGGAGTTGAAGGAATTGAGGGAGAAATCGAAATGGCTGGAGCAGATCCGTTGCTATAAGTACACTTCCAGACTTTGGAGTCGCCGTAGCTGAATTGAGTGTTCATAAACAACTTGCTTGTGGAGGTTTCCGACGGATGTGGCCATCCTTCAACGGGTTTTGGCCAGAATCTCAGGTTTTTTCCGACGGTTATGGTTGGAAAAGCGATGAGGCAGAGGAAAGCTGCCACGAGGACAATGGAGCTTTTCATGGTTTATGAGAAAAATTATGATGAGCGTATAAACAAATGGAGTACACGACTTGATCGGGTTATTATATAGAAGAAGGATTTATAGTTTTTTTTCTTTTTCTTTTCTGTTAAATAGTATAACGAAGTTAATATTCGATATCTCGTTAGTATTATCTCCAATTAAATAAAAAAATTAAGTTAAAATATATAGGAGGAGGATTTCTAGTTTTTTTTTTTTTTTTTTTTTTTTGGTTAAGAGTACAACGAAGTTGATATTCGGTATCTAGTTACAATTATCTCCAAATAATTTTTTTTTAATTTAATGTCAATATTATCTTTTACAAATCAAAATGAATATTATTAACAATCACGTTTCACCAGCCCTGTTTAAGAAAACGCTAAGTACTGAGCGGGCCAACTGCATGTCTACCGCCTAGTGCTTTAACAATTATAATTATTTTTTCTTTTTATATACCTATGATAATATTTGTTAAATATTGGCAAATGTTATAGTAGTTTCAAATTTTAGAAAACTGTAAAAAACAAAATATTGGTAATTGTTATTCCACGACTCTCAAATAATAGAAATTTGAAGATAATTTTTTATTTTCTTGTTTGTTTTATACATACTTCATCGATAAATTAGTCTTTTTGCTTTAATTGCTTTGATCCATTTGCCTTCATATATGGAAGCTATGTGCATATATGGTGTTATATGAAAATTATGAGGAAATAGAATTAGAATTAGAATTATATATGGATTTAAAAAGACGGTTAGAAAAAGGCAAAGAAAATTATCACTTTAAAGAAAACTAATGCATATTTGTTTGCTTTTGCTCATTACTCTCCAATCTAGTTTAGTGATATTTTTCTTGGTTTTAGTTTTTAGCTCTTTTTTTTTTTTCTATGGTTTCAGCTATAGTTCTTATTTTCACGACTAAATGGATCTCTCTGTTTTTAACATGTTTGGACGAAGAGATTCCTGTGGTTTAGTGTTTCCCAACTTATAATAGTATTAAGTATTAACTAGATATTCAAGAAAAAATATACTAACTAATTTATGTAGTTATGTCATATGTGACTTGTGAGTTGTGTACCTCATCGAGAACCTGAAGCCCATAAACGCTGTTTATTAAATATTATCAGGCTTATCCAAAGCCCAACAACTTAGTTTCAGACGTTGAGATTGAACTTATAAAACGACGTAGTTTACGCATTTAACACCCGGAAGATCCGACCCGGAGAAAAGAGGGGCGAGATACAAACATCCGACCCAAGTTTTTTGGACATTTTGGTTCAATGTTCTTCTTCTTCCTCTACCTTTTACCAACTGGTTAATCCTTTGATTTTTCTGATCTTCCTATTCGATCTTACTCTGTTTTCTTAAAACTTCCGCATCTTCGTATGCTCAGCATTCGGATTTGAAACAAATTTATGAACTCGTAATTTCACACGGATCTACGAGCAGGTAAAGGAAAATGAATCAGTAGCAAGCTCTCGGCGAATTTTCCTTTTCCTTTTTTTATTTGAATTTATCATTCAAAGATCAGATCAGTGTTCGTGGTACCAGCTCCTCTGTTTCTCTCTAATCGATCTGGATCATAATTGTTCGTTTGTGTGCAAGAGAAGAGAGCAGTCATGGAGTGGGCAACGGTGCAGCATCTGGATCTGCGCCACGTAGGTCGCGGTGTCAGCAAGCCGCTTCAACCTCATACGGCGGCGTTTCACCCGACGCAGGCCGTAATCGCTGTCGCCGTCGGCTCTTACATCATGGGTAAAGAATCTCCTCCCCAATTATCGCAGTTCCACACATTCAGCGACTTTGGCGTATGATGTTGATGTTCGATGTTGAACCAATTGGTTTGCAGAATTTGATGCATTAACGGGATGTAAGATTGCGTCCATCGACATTGGATCTCCAGCTGTTAGAATGTTGTATAGTCCTACTAGCAGCAATGCCGTTGTTGCCATTCTTGAGGTCCAGAAAAAGCTATTTTGAATAATTTTTCTTTTCATGGGGTTTCATAGATCATATGCTGAATACTAACATTACTACTCGTTTTTGGATTGTTTAGGATTGTACAATCAGGTCTTGTGATTTCGAGACGGAGCAGACTTGCGTCTTGCACTCACCGGAGAAGAGGAGTGAGCACATTTCATCCGATACAGAAGTTCATCTTGCAGTGACGCCACTCCAACCTGTTGTGTTCTTCGGATTCCCAAAAAGAATGAGTGTGACAGGTTTGTTTATCGCTTCCTTTACTTCTCCTATAGATTTGTAGATTCAGGTGTTTATGTTTCTTTCTCTGATTGCCTTTTACGCTTCTTTTCTGTAGTTGTTGGAACTGTTGAAGGTGGAAGAGCTCCGACGAAAATTAAGACAGACCTGAAGAAGCCAATTGTGAACATTGCTTGCCATCCTCGACTTCCTGTTCTTGTATGATAACAACATCCTTCCCTTTGTCTATATTAGTATGTGGAAGCTGGTTTTGTTGTGCACATGCTTAATTTCTTTGTTGTGTCTTTTCAGTATGTAGCATATGCAGAGGGGTTGATACGAGCCTATAACATTCATACTTATGCTGTTCATTATACACTACAGCGTGAGTTTAGGAAGATCTCGCGTTTCTCATTGTCTATATTCATCTCGCTCGGGGTCATCATTAGCATTAGCTACCACTTACAACAGATCTTTGTTAACCTTGCAGTTGATAATACTATTAAACTCATTGGTGCCAGTTCGTTTGCTTTTCACCCGACACTAGAATGGATTTTTGTTGGAGATAGGAGGGGTACACTTTTAGCGTGGGATGTTTCAACTGAACGACCTAATATGATTGGAATGTAAGTGAATTTTTGTTGCTTTTGAGTTTTCTGTCCGCTGTCATGGGATTTCTGTCACTTTTTTTTGCTCTCGTAATATTCATTCCTTTTCTTTTGGGATCACTGCAGTACGCAAGTGGGTTCACAAGCCATTACTTCAATTTCTTGGCTGCCTATGTTGCGTGTACTTGTTACTGTGTCCAAGGATGGATCTCTTCAAGTGTGGAAGACACGAGTAATAATAAATCCCAACAGACCTTCAACTCAAACTAACTTTTTTGAGCCTGCCGGTAAGCCTGATGTCTCTTAAAGTGGATCCATAGACGATGAAATGTCTTTTACTACCTGATTTAGGAATGATTACCATGATTTGGTTTGGAAACGATTATTGTTTAGTGTAGCAACATTTTTTTTTTTTTTTTTTTTTCCGCTTTGGNCCTCGACTTCTCTCTCAACAGGGTGGGGAAGCTGTTTACCCTTTACCACGAATCAAAACTTTAGAAGTTCACCCAAAGCTGAACTTAGCAGCTTTGATTTTCGCAGTTAAGTATACTCATTTTACTTCCTACTGTCACTCCTCGCTTAAGTAGAAGTGTAGCTTTTGTCTCTGACATACTGGATTTTATTCAGAACTTGGCGAGTAATGAGAACACTCAAAATCGAGCAGCTCAGACCAGAGAAGGAAGGAAGCAGCTATTTGCAGTTCTGCAAAGTGCTAGGGGGTCTTCAGGTGAATCTTGAGCATTAATTTAATTTACCCGTATATCTAGCGATGCTCTTCATATGCTGTGCGGATGTCTCTCGAGTCACTAATCCCCTGATAATAACAAGAGTTGTGGGTTCATCCAGAGTTGTTTGATGTCTATATCCTGCTTTCTAACTTTTGATGTGATTAACAGCTTCTGTTCTAAAGGAAAAGCTTTCATTAATGGGTTCCTCTGGAATTTTAGCCGAGCATCAACTCCAGTCTCTGCTACAAGAGCATCATCACAAAGGGTAAGTAGATAGCACCTCGTGAAATTTCCTTTTTAAAAAATGACTATGAATTCCGTACCGAATGGCTCAAGTTTTTCATATTTCTATTACTTTTCTGCAGGCAGAGCCAGCTAACAATTTCAGATATTGCACGGAAGGCATTCCTGTATAGTGTACGATTGCGCTACCTTTTTGTTTACACATTATGTTTGTTATTATTTGGAACTACTTTTATCTAAGTCTCTGACTTAATCCATACAGCATTTTATGGAAGGCCATGCCAAAACTGCTCCGATATCAAGGTTACCCCTTATAACCGTCGTGGATACAAAGGATCAACTTAAAGACATTCCTGTTTGCCAGGCACGTAACTGCTGTTTAGAACTTGTTTTCTGTAGCAGCTGATTTATGCCTGACTGATTGGATTCTTTTACAGCCATTCCATTTGGAGCTGAATTTCTTCAATAAGCCAAATAGGGTTCTTCATTACCCCGTGAGGGCCTTTTATATCGAGGGCCTTAACCTCATGGCACACAATCTCTGTTCTGGAACAGACAGCATCTACAAGAAGCTGTACACATCGGTAATATCTGATATCATGTGATTTTAGTTTATTTATGGTTTATTTTTAACTTACCCTTTTTTTTTCATTTCAGATTCCTGGAAATGTGGAGTATCACTCGAAACACATTGTTTACAGTCGTAAAAGGCACCTCTTTTTGGTTGTCTATGAATTCAGTGGTGCTACGAATGAAGTTGTGCTTTACTGGGAAAATACAGGTTCCCAGCTGCCCAACAGCAAAGGAAGCACTGCTAAAGGTTTGTCTGATCATTTAGAGAACTTCCTATCCCACCTCAGAGTTTTGTTTTTGAGAACATTGTATGGTATCATACTGCATCCGATCATTTAGATATACCAGGGCTACAATGTATGCTATACAACAGTAGGTACTCTTTACGCTGGGAAACTGATGCTAGGGTCTAATGCTGATTACCCTAGGGTCTAAGGCGTTTATCCATTTTGTTTTCTCATGTTCCAAATGCGTAAAAGTCCAAGTGAGGACTATCTCAAAGCTATATGTTTACCTGCAGGCTGTGATGCTGCCTTTATCGGCAAAAATGACGATCAATTTGTAATTCTTGACGAGGATAAGACAGGGCTGTCTATGTATATCCTCCCAAAACTTACCACAATTGAAGAGAATGAGAAGAATTTGTTATCTGAAGAGAATCAAACCAAGGAGGAGAATCCTTCTGCCATTCAGGGTCCACAACAATTTTTGTTTGAGACAGAAGTTGATCGCGTTTTTTCCACACCGATAGGTGTTGCATCTGACAATCTCATTCTTAAAAATTAAAATTACTTATTATTGGGAGTATGCAAGTGCTAACTGATGCCACTCTTGATTATATTGATTATAGAGTCCACTCTGTTGTTTGCTTGTAATGGAACCCAATTGGGGCTGGCAAAGTTGTTTCAAGGCTACCGTCTCTCAGCTACAGATGGCCATTATATTTCAACACAAGGCGAGGGACGAAAGTCAATCAAGTTGAAGAAAAATGAAATAGCTCTCCAGGTATGAATGACCTGCTGATTGATGGTATAGGCTCTGCTGCAACATCTATTAAACTTGAGTACTGTTTACCAACAGTTTGGACAGAAATTGTCCAATCAAATAAACCTTTTTGGTATTTAGCTTTTTTCTATGACCAGCCCAACACATGCAGTCGTTTTACTCCTTTACCCTTTGATGTTGTAATGCATAAAATTCATGGTGACAGGAAAATGACTGATGATGTTTGGTCTTGGCTGTTCTATTTCCGTCGAAAATTGATTTATTCACCAAGAGTTAATTATATAGCTGTTCCTGAAATTATGGTCAATCAACGTTTTTCTGATGGCAAGAAAATATACAGGTTCAATGGCAAGAAACACCTCGGGGATATGTGGCAGGGATATTAACAACCCAAAGGGTGCTGATGGTGTCTGCAGATTTTGATATACTGGCGAGCAGTTCGACAAAATATGATAGAGGACTACCATCAATATCCTTATGAAACTTCCTTTTTGTCTTTCCAATTCATGTGCACTATATGTTAACACTATTTAGATGTGTGCTCATTGATTATTGAGAAAAACCTTAACTTATGCAAACTTTAGATCTCTTCTATGGGTTGGGCCTGCCCTACTGTTTTCTACAACAACTGCTGTATGTTTGCTTGGCTGGGATGGGAAAGTGAGGACCATTCTTTCCTTAAGTACACCATACGCAGGTAAGCAGATCTTGCTTCTCTGAATTCTTAAGGTGAACTGACTGTATTTCATTCTCTTAAATGTATTCTCTTCAATGCAGCCCTAGTTGGTGCCCTGAATGACCGTCTATTACTTGCTTATCCCACTGATATAAGTCCTAAGCAAAAAAAAGGGATCGAAATCAAGAGCTGTCTTGTTGGGCTACTTGAACCGCTTTTACTCGGATTTTCTACGATGCAACAAACATTTGAGCAGAAACTGGATCTTTCTGAAGTATTGTATCAGATAACAACAAGGTTTTCCTCTTTTTCTTTCTCTTTGCACATTCGTAATTTTGTTAACATATTTAAACATCAAACAGTTTAGAAGAGGTATGCAGGATACAGAAATGAGTTATTTTTTCTCTTTCCTTAGCTATCGTTATTGACTCCATTCCCATCCTAACTATATTAACTTTCTTATTTTGATTGATATATTGGCTGCAGGTTTGATAGCTTACGAATTACTCCAAGATCTCTTGATATTCTTGCTAGAAGCCCTCCGGTATGTGGAGATCTTGCTGTATCACTAGCTCAAGCAGGTCCGCAGTTCAACCAGGTGAGTCGAATTAGTAAATCATATAATGAACTCTCTCCTTGAAGCTGTCTTCGTTTACTAAACCGTTCTGAACAACATTTAGGTATTACGTTGTACATATGCAATCAAGGCTCTCCGTTTCTCCACCGCTTTGTCAGTTTTAAAGGACGAGTTCTTGCGTTCTAGAGACTATCCAAAATGTCCTCCGACATCTCTTTTGTTCCAGAGGTTCCGTCAGCTTGGATATGCCTGTATCAAGTAAGCAAACTTTCGTTGCAGGACATCTGAATCTCTGAGTATATATTGTTGGATGACTTATTCATCTCCATTTGCTGTTGAACTTTATATATGTGAGAGCTTTAGTGCATCTTGAACTGGACCTTGAAAAGTTGTCGCATTTTTTACCCTAAGGGCGTTCCCAGTTACTATCATTAGTTAGTTGGAACTTGGATATAACACTTCTCGATCCTTGTACCTAGATTACATCTCTACACTAGTTTCTGATAGAAATGTTTTTGGCTAGGTTCAGTCATCTAACTACTTTGAACATTTTGTACTGTAGATATGGTCAATTTGATAATGCAAAGGAAACTTTTGAAGTAATAGCCGACTATGAGAGCATGCTAGATCTTTTCATATGCCACCTCAACCCTAGTGCCATGCGGCGTCTTGCCCAGAAATTGGAAGAAGAAAGTGGGGATCCTGAGTTGAGACGATACTGTGAAAGGATTTTACGAGTACGGTCTACAGGATGGACCCAGGGAATTTTCGCAAATTTCGCAGCTGAGAGTATGGTTCCAAAAGGACCAGAATGGGGTGGTGGCAACTGGGAAATCAAGACTCCAACCGACATGAAGAGCATACCTAAATGGGAGCTAGCTGGGGAAGTAATGCCATACATGAAGAACGATGATGGAACCATCCCCTCAATAGTAGCGGATCATATTGGTGTTTACTTGGGTTGCGTCAAAGGCAGAGTTAATGTGGTGGAAATTAAAGAAGACAGCTTAGTTACTAAACCTGGAGGGCTTCTTAGTTCCTTGGGAAAACCTTTACCAGATAAACCTTTGGCACTTCCTGCTGGTGAATCCAGTTCCATGGTGGGTTTGGAATCCCTCGGAAAACAAAACGTGGCTGATGAACAAGCGAAGGCTGCTGAGGAATTCAAGAAAACAATGTATGGAGCTGCTGGTGATGGCAGCAGCAGTGACGAGGAAGGTGCACCAAAAACTAAGAAGCTGCAAATTAGGATACGAGAGAAGCCAACATCTACCACTGTGGACGTCAATAAGCTTAAAGAAGCAACGAGAACGTTTAAACTCGGAGATGGGCTTGGCCTACCAATGGGTAGAACAAAGTCAGTCAGTGCTGGATCCCAGGATTTGGGTGAGATGTTAAACCAGCCTTCTCCTTCAACAACAGCTCCGGTTGCTGCATCTGCTCCTGTAGATCCTTTCGCGATGGGCTCATGGACTCAGCAACCTCAACCAGTGTCCCAACCAGCTCCATCTGGTTCGGGTACCACGGGAGTTGTAGTTGGACCGATACCCGAAGACTTTTTCCAAAACACAATCCCATCTGTTGAGGTTGCCAAGACATTGCTTCCTGCTGGCACTTATCTTTCGAAAATGGACCAAATGGCTCAAGCTGCTGCAAAAGGTGTTCCGTATCAAGCAAACAATACTACTACTACTACTACTCCGCCTGATATTGGTCTACCCGATGGTGGCGTTCCTCAGCCAACTCAACAACCTGGTGTTCCTTATCAGACCGTTGGACTTCCCGACGGCGGTGTTCCTCCGCAGTTTCCTGGCCAGACTCAGGGGACACCACAGGTTCCCGCTTCTACGCAGCCTCTTGATCTTAGCGTTCTCGGAGTTCCAAATACTGATTCTGGAAAGCCTCCTGGACAACCTACATCTCCTCCTGCATCAGTTCGTCCTGGACAGGTAAGTGCCAATCACAAATCAACTCCATGTAAAGATCAAATTCGACATGTAAGATCTCACTGTTGCTTTTCTCCTCTATGATTGCTGCTACTCTCCTCAGGTTCCACGTGGCGCTGCAGCTCCGATTTGTTTCAAGACTGGACTTGCCCATCTTGAACAAAATCAGCTTCCAGACGCACTGTCTTGCTTCGACGAAGCATTCTTGGCTCTGGCTAAAGATCAGTCACGTGGAGCAGATATCAAAGCTCAAGCTACAATCTGTGCTCAGTACAAGATAGCCGTAACTCTCCTTCGGGTAACTAAGTTTTATTACCTGAAAAAAAATAGATTCCACTCAAAGAGAAAGCTATCTTATTAATGCTTCATTTATGTTCTCTCCCATTTGCAGGAAATCTTACGGCTACAAAGAGTCCAAGGCGCGAGCGCATTAAGCGCAAAGGACGAAATGGCAAGACTTTCAAGGCATCTAGCTTCACTGCCGTTACTAGCAAAGCACCGCATAAACTGCATCCGCACTGCAATCAAACGAAACATGGAAGTCCAAAACTACGGCTACTCAAAGCAGATGCTGGAGCTGCTTCTCTCAAAGGCACCCGCGAGCAAGCAAGAAGAACTAAGAGGACTAGTCGATCTATGCGTACAGAGAGGCACATCGAACAAATCCATCGACCCGCTTGAAGATCCTTCTCAGCTATGCTCAGCTACGCTCAGCAGATTATCAACCATCGGATACGATGTTTGTGATCTCTGTGGCGCAAAGTTTGCTGCTCTTTCGTCGCCCGGTTGTATCATTTGTGGTATGGGAAGCATCAAACGGTCTGATGCACTCGCTGGGCCTGCACCTGTATCCACACCGTTTGGCTAAAGGGGTCTATTAGATATGATTGCTGCGGTTGGTTTGAGAGCAAATATTCAAACTCGGTATATGAAAGAACAATCGATTTTGTGAGGTGTGGTTTCGTCTGTATATTGATTTGGTTAATTTGTATCTCTTGTTCTTTTTCCGTATGTGGCTAATACAATTTGTAACGTTAAGCTTAATTGTCCACCAGGTTTTCATTCCTTAGTGTTTCCTTTTGTTGTTAATTCTATTTTCAAGGAATTTCTGAACGTAATTACAGTATACATAATATTAAAGAAAACAATGAAGTTACCAAAAGTATTTGATCTACACTTATTTCGCATGTATCGCATCGTATGAATTATATTTGTTTCGCTTGATTCACTTTCATCATCAAAATATTAGTTGACTTTTACTTTTAGCGATTAAATCAACCACAGCCGTCAAAATTAGAAGAATATTCCTATATACGGGTTCAGTAACTACTAAGGCTGTTTTTTCTTTAATTTGTAATTAAATGGGTGCACGACGTACAAGTCTACAAGAATATGATTTAATCAACTTTTAAATTATTATTATAGTTTTAGTTATGATATTTATTCTCATCAGTATGTCTTTATAAAAAAAGTTCTTCCATAGTGAGGCTTCTGTACAAGCACTATAGTAGACAAACTTGCGTAATGATTGATTTTATTTATAAAATACTATGATTCCATAAGTTTGGGCTCTGATTAATCATATGACAGTGTATTAACGTCATCAACTTATTAAAAAAAAAGTTTTATATTTTACTCGTATAAAAGGACCCATATGTGTTGTTTAATTGTTAGAATAGTATTTTGCCATTGCGCAAACAAGACTTCGTTACCTGACCGATTCAGTAGTAGTGTAAATTATCATTTCATGTATAAATTTAAATTAGTAACGAAAGAGACAAATTAAGTTGCCTCAAGTACAATTTTTTTTTTTTTTTTTTTTTAAAAAANACAAGATTTCTATTTTTGGTTGACACACTATCTCTTCACGGATAGTTGCCTCAAATACATGTTTTCATTGACGATTAGTAAAACAAAATTAAAATTGTGTATAAGTACAAGGATCCATTTAGGACGCACCAACTTCTTAGCCAGGGCAACAATTTTACAAAAACAACTGAAAGTTTGGAAATTCGATTAACAAATATTGCCTCTAGACACTAAGCTTACTTTTTTTTTTTTTTTTAAAAAGGGTTTAACACTAAGCTTACCTTTACAACAAATGTGCTGTTTTCATTAACTGAAAATGGTATGCTTTTTTACATTATTTATTCTCATCAAAAGAAATTCAATTAATGAAAGGCGTCAAATAGCTGTTCCTTTCCCCAATTTGGAAATCTTTAGACCTTCCCTTTATTCTAGTTTTGTTGACCCCGAACACTATTTAATGTGTATGAAAATTATTATTATTTTATTTTTGTTTTTTTGTGTATGAAAATTATTGTTTGTTTGAAGTTCTAAGACCAACATTAACGGGTAATTAACTCCATTTTTTAGTAATTATACCATTAAAATAAATCAAAATACAACAAAACGTTTATTATATTAGAAAAGATAAAAATTAATCTTAAGTCTGTTTTGGTGACACATGTCTGTTTTTCTGAGAATTTTTTTCTCATTCACCAGTTTTTTTTCTTTTTTTATCTTTCGTGCTTACGATTTCAAAATATATGTTTTAAATGTTTTATGTGAAATTATGATTTAATTTTTAATCAATGTAAAATATGTCATATATTATATATAAATAAAATTAATTCGTAAAAAATTTAGAACACATAAGAAATTTTACCAATAATCGATGTGAAAACATATGTTTCTTAAATTGTTTCTTAACTTAAATTTATTATTAATATTAAGATACAATTCGGGTATACACCGATAATCTTGCTATAAAGGGAGTATTGGATTCAGTAATTTCATGGAATTTAAAAGAATTGGGGATTCCATTAAATTCTTGTGTTATTTAAGTACATGGTTTTTAAATTCTTTTAAATTTCGGTGTTATTCAACTTATCAGTTTTTCAATTCCATTAAATTCCAGTGTTATTCAATATCGGTTGTATTTAATTTGGTAGTGTTGTCATTTGGAAGGAATTTAATAGAATTTGAAGAAAATTTTGTAAAACCTCAATTCTTACAGTTTTTGCAGTCATTTTAATAGAATTGTTTGAATTCCCAACAAATACTTTAAATTACTTCAAAATCAAATTCTTTTGATTTCTTTCTAATTCTACAAACCAATACCCCCAAATATCTTTGTAAGAAATTATTATATAATATATCTCGGATGTAGTTGCACAAAAGGAAATAAAATAAATATATATGATCACGTGTTTTTGAGTGATATATTATTACTTCATGGACTGGTGGCATATCAAGAAGCTCATTACTGTACTTCTTTTGTTTTTGTCAACGAGAAGCTCATTACTTCATAAGTTCATAGCCCACAGACCACAGTCCACACCATATCATCAACGTTACGGAGGATATAATAAGTATTTTAGAATAACAAAGAATATCAACGTACAATAGAAAGAGTTTCAGATGTTGTTAAACAATTCTTAACCCTAATTTTATTCATGATCTAGAAATATGAATCCCTAAAATATTACAAATTGTATATAGTATACAATAATTTTTAAAAAATCTACGAATCGAAATTTTGGTGTATTAAATGAAACTATAAAATATATACTAATTAAACCTTTTTAGGCTCTAGGGTCATTGTTCATGACGGCATGGCCAACCCCAGGGCTATGTCCTGGTGTCGTTGGTGCGAAATCATCTCCTTTCTTATGGCCTATCCCGGGACTGTTTCCCGGATTAGTAGGTGCGAAATCATTCGTAGATCCGTTTTTGAAATACTTTTGACCGTCCTTTTTTTGCAGTCCTCTTTCTTGCGTGCGCTCAAAGTCATCCCCATTCCCTTTCTTGTGGCCAATCCCAGGACTGTTTCCCGGAGTAGTAGGTGCGAAATCGTTCGTTTTCTGCAACCTTCTTCCTTCCGTGGGCTTGAAGTCATCTTGAAACCCTTCAGCATTACCTTTTCTATGTCCCACGCCTGGACTGTTCCCTGGTAATGTAGGAGCAAAATCATCGGTAGATCCAGCTTTGTAATGATTTTCGCCGTCTGTTTTTCTCATCTTTCTTGCCTCGGTGGTGGCCGGCGTTTGGTCAAATACCATCAAGATGACGATAGCAGTGACAATGCTAGTGAACAGATCCATTTTCTATTTGTTTTGGGAATGGGAATTAAGGTTTAGGATTCTGTATCGATGAGAAGTTGTGCTGGAATTTGGAGTAAGAATGCCTCGAAGAGATTGTATTTATAGTGCCATGAGATTGCTCATGTTGCCATTCACTAATAAAAAATGTGTGGACAATGACCACATTGATTGATTTTAGACCGTCTATTCATAAATTTAAGAGTATTATTAATTACTAGGGGCAGGCCAGCACAGATTCTTTATTTTATTTCTTGAAATTTTATTAGTTTATATTAATAATTTTTTCTTATTAATTTAATATGGGTAGATGTTTTGAATTTGATACGTAATAATTGTAATAACCAAATTTGAATTTGATTTGATTTAAAATACATACTTTATGTCAATTATATATCGTTATAAATTGATAATGTAATTAAATGTGTTTATTATTAGTAGTATCTTGTTTTTTTGTATATTCTGCGTTTTTAATTTAATATGGGCAGGGAGTTTAATATGGGCATGGGGTTTTTAGTCTAAGATCTGACTATAAAATATGTGTTATTACTTATTAGTGTATTGGAGTATCTATGTGAAAACTTGACCTACTTGTTGTTCCTCTCATATTAATTCTTTATTAAACTCTCATTATAACAAACATGTAAATTTATAGCATCTTTTTTATTTAAAAAATATTACTTTTAGATTTCGTGTATATTTCAAATTCCTTCGTGATTGTGTAATGAATAATTTTTTTAATAAATTCAAAAAGCACGATTGACCTACTTGTTCTTCTCATAATAATTATTTGTTAAAATCTCTTTTTTTTTGTTAAAGCATTATTTGTTAAAATCTCATTATAACAAACACGTAAATTTGTAAAAAAAAATAGTGACCGGCGATTTTGTGTGAGTTCTCCATTAGCACATGCATATAGACGACTTTGTATAAGTAGGCGCGCTTTCTTATTTTGTTCCTCGTGTTAATTAAAATAGAAAATGCTATAATAGACTATCAATGAACGATAAATATTGCATGTCTTGAAAGGAGATTCCAAGATATTGGTCGACTGCTGTTTCTGTTGAAGGTGAAAAATATACAATATTACAAAAGTAGGTCCTAAACCTCTCGTAGTGCTCCATTGTTGAATATACAACACACATTGTATTCTGCAATTGTAACGATGGATGTGGAAATAATTACTTTTTGATTTGGAAATTATATTTTAATAATCTAAATTAACTGATACGTTGTTTTGAAATGAATTCAAAGGCTAAGAAAAGCCGCCCTTTAGCCACCACAGAATGCATTTGAAACAAGGTTATTTAATTTCACACGAGTTTTAAAAAGACTAATGATTTGACAAAATATATTCTTAACTGTCTTTTCTCCCCCTTTAAAAAGTCGAATATAAAATGTAAATAGGATTCTCTGCATGTTTGACTATTTATTGCATAATGCATATTGTCGAGATTTCTAAATATAAAATGTTGCTACATCCTAACCGTAATAATAAGATGATCTCAGTCGCAAGTATAAGATCTTCCACTTCCCCACAAAAGTGGTTAGCTCCTAGTCCCATCAAATCTGTGTCGTACGAAAAGACTTCACATTGAGCCGATACTCCCTCAACAATATTTAGAGATTATTACTTTTATATTTTGTGTTTATTTCGAAATACTTTTCGTGATTGTCCAATGAATAAAATAAATAAATAATGTACTTGAGATACAAATATAATATATGAAATTTTGTTAATTGTGGATTCAACAAAATTTGATGTAGGTAAAGTCGTTCGTTAAAACTTTATATATTTTACCATTGGTATATTGCATATTCATTTATGAGAATGTTGCTAAAATAATATTCATTTTATTGTGTACGTCTTCCCAAATAATAGGTCTCTAAAATGGTAGGTTCATATGAAATATGAAAAATAAAAAAGTGAGGCCTCTGGTTCTAGAAAAAATATATGTAAGTCTTCTAACTGAATCTCCTGAACTGAAATGTTAGACTAGTTTTTTAAAACAGTGATCATATATGTAATATGGAGAAAATTCGATACAAGTCTTCAAGTGAGGGGACGAAAATCGTTACATTTACCACTTGATTGACTTAGTATATGGTCGTGGATGTTATTATTTTCCTTTTCAACTCGCGCATGTGTCGGACAACGCCGCCATGCTTCTAAGAATATACCATTTCCAAATGAAATAATAATGACAAAATACACAAATATAAAGAGGGAATCAAATAAAAACTCAAGTGTTGAAGAGCAAAGGGGTCAATAGATTCACTAGAATAATGTCAAAGGCACCATCTCCATCAACAAAACCACTATATATCGTCCCTACCAGTCACTCAGACCACTCACTATCTTTTTGGTCTTCACCTAATTAACTCCTTTTTCATATTTGCACGTATTATAAACTATATCATATTAATTTAATTGTTTAAAAATATTAATAACATAACCGTTAGCTATTGAAGCATAAAAGGGGTATACTTGAGTAGACATTGACATTTCATACTTCTCAAAAATTATTGATGCATGTTTCTTTTCAATCTCCTCACGTTTTAGCCTTCTTTTTAAGACAGTACTATTAAAAAAAAAAAGTATTAAATAATAATTTTGCGATTGTAATTACCAATCACAAGTTCTTCTTTATCGATATTACTTATACATTTTCTGAAAAAATTCATTTATTCTACTTCTACAACTTCTAAATCAGCGAACCAGTAAATATATTTAAAACAAAACAAAAAACTTTAGTTTTGGAATCGAAAAATTACAGTATCAATAGACGAATGCGCGTGCATACACACAAATGAGATTGTTGAAAAGTGAAAGAAAGCTTTTGAATTTGGTTGGCTCCTGCACACAGGGAAATTCCACGAAGGGCCCCACCGTAGCCTCCGCCACCCAGGCTTCTATTTATACGTACAGTACAAATAGACAATCAATAATCAATATTGACAAGTTTTTGTTTTCTTTTATAAAGAAACGAAGTAATTTTTATGATTTTGTTAAAAAATATTTTAAAATAAATGAATCTCTTAATCACCAATCTTTTGAATCCTAATCGCAACACTAAAAATTTCAAATGTTGATCATAATCTCTACAAAGTGACCATTTCGAGACAACCAAAGTTATTTCCGCTATGCTCCATATCTCTTTTCGAAGAATCCGAGCTCTAACCTGCGAGTTTCGAACTCTGAATCTCATTGTTTTTAAATCAACCTTAAACCAAAAAAATCTACAAAGTGATCAACTTCTCTTCCTCTTTAATTTGTTAAAATGACGTGCATGATACGTACTGATATACATATATATAATATAACTTGATAATTATATATGAGGTATTTCCCATTAGTTGTATATCGTCTATATATATAACTTAATAGATATACTGATATACACCAATCTGTAAAAAAAATCGTAAGTCTACGAATAATATAAAGAATTAAACAAATAATTTAATTTGAATATAAAAATGACGAGTTTTCATTGGTTAACTAAGAATTGCTTGGTATATATTACGAAAACATGTGTTTTTTTTTTTTTTTTTTTTTTTTTTTTTTNTTATTCTTTTTGGGTTTCGGAAGTCAAAATAAATTGAACGAATTTGTGATTACAGAATATATTGTGTGATTGTCCTATGAGATCTAGATGCCTTCCGGAAAAAGGACAAGTAAGTATATCGGGTGTCGTAATAGAGTTTACCAACAAAAAAAAAAAAAAAAACTATAGTTCATGTTTATTGAACCTTTTGGTGTAAGACATGTGTTAGAATTGTTTGTATTGGCGAGATTCGTATGATTTAACTCGTCACTAGCTAGCTCCCATACGAAAATCTAAGTAATATAAGTAATGGGAACACCTGAACATGTAAACACATTTGAAAACCCTTTAACAAAAACAAAAAGAGTAAACAGATAAAAATGAGTGTGTGATTTACGCATCTGCGAAGAGAATAAACCTGCTTTTACATGATCATAGAAAAAGTCACTGTTCATTAAACTTAATGAAAGAATCAATTTATAATTAAGGAATCATCATCATAAATTTGTAGTAAGAGACACAGGCTGTTTCCATCGACTTTTTAATCTAAAAAGTTTGCCCGCTCAAATTTATAGCGGTTCAAAGGCATTCACTCTTGCCTTTTCCTCTTTCTTTAGGTCTACTATAAGCACTTTTCATTTTATTATACTAGTTTTCGAACCTTCTTTAGTCTCTTCCTACCCCAGCGTGAATCTTTACCATGAAAGCTGAGATTTTATGCTCTCTGACTGATCTGTAGCACAGCTTTAGTTTTCTTTTTAGTTGTTTTTCAGTAAAACTAAAGAAGAGAACCGTACGTAAATTAAAAAGTAAAGACCTAAATTATGCCGACGAAGAAAATACCCACTACTTCATAGGGTTATTTAGCCTAATAATGAACTTATTAAATAACTTTGATGACAAAATATAAGAAACATCGAGCATCTCTACGGTTTGACCAAAATATCTCTTGCACTTGCGCGTAATTGTTTTGTCATTGGTTAAAATGGTTTGTCCTCGTGTAAAAATCATTCTTTTTTTTTTTTTTTCGAATTGAATGTTAAATTAATTCGAGCCAGAACAACGTTTCTTACACCAACTGCTATTTTGTAGTTGAAAATTTAAACATGAAAGCAAAAAAACTTGTAATTACTGGGGACTAAAAGGAGCTGCAGGAACTCATGAGTTCGCAAACCAGGTTTGCAGACCGTTGTCATAACTTATATCACCAAGGTTTCGGATGGATGTAAATCGGTTGCGAATGTGCTTGTCGATCAGTTGCTTCATTCGAACGGGAGGTGTAGGAGGTTCGCCATGTCTTCTCCCATTTCTCTCTCTCCAAATCCAATGGATTGCCGTCTGGAAAGCATACCTCAAGATGAACAGAGACATCTGTTCTCGATTCTCGTTAAGAAGAAGAGCAATCAGATCGTCCCACTGTGCTGAGTATCGAAGTCCGAGTAGAGATCCCGTAAGAGCTTTCCATATTTCCGCCGAATATGCGCAGCCAAAGAATAGATGATTTCTGCTCTCCACATCGCCGCAGAATATGCATGAACCTGAGAATCCCATGTTCCAGGTTTGCATTTTGTCACCTGTTGATAATCGATTATTGTGTAAAAATCATTCGAATATCAATGATTATATACATAGCAGCGGATTATCATATATATAACATGATACCAAACTAAATTGCTTGCTATCAAATAAAACAACATGTTACTTGTTTAAATCCGTGCCAAACCCTAACAATGTGTGAGTCCATCGTGATCTCATTCCAAGGTTATCTTTCTAACATAACATTTTTAAGCTCATTTCCATAGCTATAATGAAAACAGTAAAGTTAATTAGTGCACAGCCCTCACTTATATGATACAAAAATTATATTTACAAATTACAATCGATAAATGGATGTAAAATGCTTCCCATGAAACTATTTTGTTTTTGTTTTTGTCGACGAGTAAAGGCCCAACATAAATTATACCAAGGCCACAAAAATCAAAAATTTCAAAGCAAAAAACTAGACTCTTGATGGTCTTCTTAGGCCCATTTCATATATGAAAACAAAAGACTAAAACAATGTAAAAATGAGAAGACCAAAGAACAATATCACAAATCAACTTAATCAGACCTCTAAAAGACTAAAAGTAAGGAATTCACTCTAAAAATTAATATATTTAGATAATTTTCCAGTCCTGTACAACCAACTGAGATATTAAAGAAAGAAACCAAAACCTTTCCTGTTCTAAAAGGACCAAGAGAAAGGAAAGATCAACAAGTAGTTGAGCACAGCAGAGCCTAGAAAGTAGAAAGCTTCAAACAAGATGACCCTTTTTTTTTGCATTTTGCAAAACCCTTTAGCCTGATTGAAGGTAGGAAGAAGAAGTCTCTTTTAGATAGTCAAAAACACTAATAATCTGTTCGTAGAAACTTCTCAAACTCTGTCCCATTCAATGTCTTGTTTATATCTTCCCAGTTCTTGATATGACCTGACAACTCCCCTCTGTGTATTTTCACCTGTCTGCTTGACAAATCCTCCACAGGAATGTTCAAAAACTCTTGAACTTGTTTCAATCTCTGCATCAAAACCCCAAAAGGAATCAACATCCCCAGCACAAGTTAAAGCAAAAGATCATAACTTTGCTCTGAAAGCTCAAACCTTTTGATTGTTCTTGAAAACCTTACCGTTCGATTTGTTATGAGATCTTCGTAAAACACAACCATGTGACGAGTGGTATTGAAATACTCTAAAGCCTTTGCAGCTAAATCCTCTGTTTCTTGCAAATCGTGGATCAACGACGTCGAGTTGATCTCCGGCTTATACCTAGAAAGTGCGTCTGCCTGTAACGAAATCCAAAAGATCAAGAAACCAATCGAAAAAATCAAGAATCCAAAACAAACGAAAAGAAATGTATACAAACCTCCTCAGGAGAATGAACATGAGACTTGTGAGTTCCATTCAACAGCTTAGCATAACGGTCATAAGAATTTGCCAACACAGAAACCATTCTTCTTAAAGGGTTCCTTCTAAACAGAAAGATCGCCGAAACACCTCTCCGGTTAAAGTATTCTACGATCTCTTCATGGTTATCCAACAAACCCTACAAAGAATCAGAATCAACAAACTACAAAAACAATAAGTAAATTGTCCAAAAACAATTCAAGATACTGTTTTTTAACCTGGTTAAGCATCCATTTGAAGCCAATTGCAGCAGAGCATTCGTTCTTCGAAGCACTCGTAAACCAATCGAGATTATAAACTCTGTCAAGAGTCTGAATGATTGAAGAAACGTTTCTTCTTCGATCCAAAACAGAGAAAATCTCTCCGTTAGAGCTCACATTGCTATGACTATTCAACAATGTTTCGAACCAACCGCTTCCTGATCTCTGCATCGACAATATCGCAAAGAACCTCACCGGATTATGCCCACATTCAGCTCTGCTCAAGAAAAACCCTGATCAAAGACTTGAACAAACAAACAAACAAACAAAACTTGTAAAGAACAGTGAGATATGGTTAATAGTTTTACCGGTTAAAAGTCTGTGGCTTTGGGTAGTGAATCCGATTGACAACGTGTAATGATGAGTGAGAATTGACAAGAGGGCTTTGAACAAGTTGGGAGCTTTGGAAATTGACATTACCAAACTGTTTCAAGCAAACGGAGCAAATGTAGAGACCACAAACCATTGCAAACACCAAAACTATCATCCTCAAGAACAATGGTGATTTTTTTGGTGCTTTTATCACAATAGCTCCACTGTCCTGTTTACAACAACATCATCCAATCAAAATTTAATTGCAGAGAGGATGGATGATCTTAAACCCTAATTCAAATGTTTTAAGTGAAATAGTGAATCTTCCTTCCCACAATTGCTTTCTCTAGGCCATAGAAACAACAGTTGGTTTAAATTAATGTCGGAATCAAAAATATGGTAAAAAAGACGGATACTTTTTTCAAAAATCAATCTCATTTATTAACAATGGAGAAATAACAGAGAGAAGAATAAACATGAATTTGGTTTAAAAACCAAAACTTTAAATCATATGAAATCCAAGAAAAAAAAATTCAGGTAGATTCCATTGTTAAAGCATACATGCAGAGAAACCCAGAAGCTTAATCAAAAAAATACACAAACCTTGCCGAATAAACAGATGAACTCCGCCATTGAAGCTTCCAAGAATCTTCTGAAACAGAGAAGAAGAAGAAAACAAAAAAAAAAAGCAGAGGCTTTAGATACAGAGACGAGATGGATACATGAATCCTATTCTGCTACAGAGAATCTGAGAAGAAAGAAGAAGAATGAGAGGAAAGAAGCCAAAAGAGTTTAGCAATTGGGTCTGAGCAAAGATTTTGTATAATATAATGTTTTACTCGTGGAAAGTAGAGCCAGCCACTGTCATATTAAAACATGGGGACTGTCTTTTTTTTTTCCTACTTCGCTAATTAATCTCACAAATGAAGGCAAAAATTGTTTTCGAAAATTAATCAGGTACAGTAATATAATTTCGCTTTCTCTCCACAGATTCAAGATACCAAAGCTTTCGGATCAGGAAACTTATTATGCTTTTAATATTTTCCTTGTTTAGTGATTGACTTGTTAATATACATCTCATTTGTTGTCATTGCGTAAGTTCCTTAATTAATCTTGAGGTAATAATTTAGAAGTTGACTAGTATTTAAGATTTGAACGAGTTTGGATTTCACTGTTTTAAAAACTTATAAAATTAATAAATTTAAATTAAAGTGGAAAATGCAATCAATAGATGTGTTAAAGCCTGGCTGTGTCACGCGCCTTCTGGATGGAGGAGTTTCTGAACGTTAGTTACACTTTTGGCTTTTGTTTTATACTTTTACTAGTATACTCCTTTTTGCTTCGGGATTACTCAAAAAAAAAAAATTAAATAGCTTTGTTCGTCTTAGCTTTATATCAATAATAATGCTACTACACCAACAACAACAAAAGGAATACTGCTAACAGTTCTTCATTGGTAAATCTTTTATAACAGATTTTTTTTTTTCAAATACAATCAGAACCTAGCCTAGAAATATAGAGCCCCTAAACGGTGACAAAAAAAGGCCCCGGATTAACTTAAAATTATATTTTTTACTTTAAAAAACCGTGTATTTTTTACTTAAAAACACTTCCAAATCCATTGACTTTGGATTTCTAAATCTAAATAACAAATCAATAAACTAATAACACCGGATTTCAACTAGTATTTAGAAATCATTGAATAAATAAAGAGGAATTTTGACAAATATTTTAAAATTACTAATCCAATAAGGGGAGATTTTAGCTTATATGTCTAATTTTTCTAATTTTTATTGTATTGTTACATTAATTTTTAGTTAAATGATAAATTTAAGAAAAACTGTACCCTTTAATTATTTTTTTAAATCCAGGATCTCTAAACAAATGTTTCAAAATTCTCTTCATAGGCACGGCCTGAATACAACTAGAGATATGCTAATAAACATTTGCTCTGGGACAGAGCATGATCAGCACATTACATTGTCTTTTATTTACTAACCTTGTTAAGCGGAAGTTATCATGTCCCTTTTCGTCTAATTATTTATCTAATCTGTCTTGGATCATTTAAGTTATAATTGATCTAATTCTTCTATCCATTGAACGAGTCTTGTGTGCAAAAGACTTAAATATCTAAAGCGGGAGGAGAAGGAAAGAGACTTTTGAGGTTTTTCAATATACTTCCTAAAAAAATGCTGTTAGTTTGAAAATGTTAATCAAGTTACAATAAAAAGATTGTTGCAATACTTTGGCAATACTAATTATTTTCAAAAAGAAAACCTACAAGTTAAATAGCTAATTAATTAAGAGGAATAAGGTTACCTCAAAAGCTAAAATATTAAAGAGAACACATTTTCCGTTAATTAACAAAAAAAAAAAAAAGATTAAAGTTTTCATAGATTAGTCCATGCAAGGACAAACGTATGAATGACAAAAGAATGCAGATACAAACACATTAAAGATCGAGCTACCGACACCGTACCTCTTATAACTGGTCGGCTTATATAACAGATTCAAGAGTCTTTAGTATTAGGTCTTTACAAGATTTAATGTAATACTGCAAACCACATGAAGACATCAGGATAACTATGCTTCATCGTAGTTTCTTCTAACTTTTCAAATCTATATAATACTTAATCCATGTATATTTTTAATTTTTGTAAGTATAAAATAGTATAACCGGACTTTCCGCAATTTGAGACGGTCCATTGGTGGTTGCCCCTTATTTGAGCAACCATATTTATTTTAGCGCGAGGCTAGTGTGACTACATAGGTCGATATTTGTTGCATACGTACATGGTTAAATAATACAGTATATTACTATATTTATACTTTTGTAGTTAGTAAAGATAATGTTTACTTCGAATACATCAAAGTTATGTTTCTCATCAATTCTTCGGAAATCAAATGAACGAACTTTCCACACAAAAAAAAAAATTATAGAAGTTGACCACAAATATATTCATTTAGAAAGCAAGTATTCAGAAACTGATTTTGAAAAGGATCAGATATAATATATGTATATATTTGTGAAGATCAAAAGTCAAAACTGATTCATGAATAAATATATGTACAGAGCCGTGCCAACATAAATGGAGGCCGGAAGCAATGAAAAGAAATCATTTACAATGCTAAACTCATACTATTAGTTTAGCGTACCAAAGCTATAGGGTGTTTATTTTTCTTTTGTTCTGTTATCTGAAAATGCATAGAGGAGATCTTCCTTTGTTAATTTATTTTGATTATGTGAGCCAAATTTTGGATTTTATTTTATCTTAAATAAAAATTGCTCCATAAATTATATTTTTTGTTACTTAAAAGATTCATGCTTTTATCGTAGGCTGACAAAGCTATTAATCAGTCCATATTTCTAAACTTTTCTTAGTTTTGACTAATTAGATGAATGTAAATTACATTGTGTAATAATGAAAAAGTTATTTGAAGTTTTTCAAAATAATCTGATGCCGTAGGCCGATGCTTCTTTTTCTCTCAAATAGGCACGGATCACCGAGCATCTCAGTTGGCAAAGCGTTGTCTTAATCGCCGAGTGCAGCGTGCCGCGTGTTCGATGTTCGATTCTCACTCATATTTTTTTTTTTTACAAAAAAATTGTTTCAAAATATAAGCTTTATTTCTTAGTAATTTTTACTTTCGTTAAATATTGTGTAACTAATTAAATTTTATAGTTTTCATGCTTTATTATTATTATTGGTTGATTTATATTTAACTTATAGATATTCAATAATATTTTTTAAAATAAAATAATTTTTTTAATCTTTTTGTTTCTTCTAAAACTGTTTATATAATAAGACAGAGGATGTAAATAATAATATCATTATCAGGGTTAAGCATGCTGCATGCAAAATGTATATACAAATGAACAATACATAGATATATATTATCATTATGAGAATCAGGCACGCGATATTATTTGCATAGTACTGTTTGTTCATCATGACTCAAATAATAATGATACAGTTTCTATAGTTTTGCTCCACTGTTACATTATATACACACGCAAAAAAATACTACTAAATAAGGGGAAAAGCAGCCTCTTAGTTGTATAAGTTTATTTCTTAGTGTTTTAATAAATGTATTAGTTTTCTTGATCTTAAATGAAAAAGGAGAAACGGGAAGAGGTTTGTTTATTTGATTACCATGTCCTTATTTATGTAATATTCCTTAGAAACCAAAAGGATAATTGGGTTGGTGTCAGTGTGTCACATGGTTCAAAGACTTGAACCATTGAGTGGGATCCAACGTGGCTCTCATCGATGGTCCGAGTTTTGTATATACTTTGTTCGACGCGTTTGGATGTTTTGTGAGATCCGTATATAGATTTTGTCTATTTAACTTCGACCAAAAAACGTTACGAGCTTGCATGGCTCATATAGTTTTCAATTTTTCTGATTTTAACAATATCATGTGCTTTTTGTTAATTGGTACACGAAGAAATGAGGTGCAGACAAATTATTTGCTCTCTTATTTTTTGTCGTCAACGATTTGTTTTTATGATTGGATGTAGATATATTTGTTATGGGAATATTAGTTTGTTGGGCTACGTCACGTGTTTTGTAATTTTCCGATTTACTGGTTTTTTTTTTCCTTAGACGTTGAAACGGCAAAAATTCCCAAATCATATTTATAAATGCACCATAAATTAGATTGTGTATACATGTCGAAAATTAATAATTAGATTTTGTTTGGTTTTGACCCAAAAAACTGAGGCTACAATGGAATACGGCCACAAAAATGAATGGTCTAAAAGATTTTGATTGGTGACCCAGAAAATCCACGAAGCAGGCCCAATTAGCTAAACCTTGAAATCATTGCAGTTTCTTATTTCAAACGAAAGTTAAAGCTCTTTTATATTAAAAGCCCAATACATTTTTTTGTCAACAAAAAGCCCAATACTTTATAAGGGAATACCGGAATAGCAAGATTTTTTTTTTCTGGAGAAAAAAACATTTTGAGAAAAACACACAAGAACAAAATTCAGAAACTGTGGAAACCCCCTTACCCAATGGTTTGGTTAAGAGTTTATTAATGCATTTATACCAGAAGATATGTGGTTTAAATCTCAATTTATTGTCAATTATGCAGATTATTAAATACATGTTTGCAGGAGGCTCGAAACTGACGGAATTGTTCACTGCAAAATCTCAATTGTAACATTTCTAATAATTTGTAACAGTATAATAAATCAAAGTTAAAAAAAAAACATAATTCAGAAACTCTATTCCGGAATTATTAGTGATAATATGGTATATGAAAATCAAATAACTATTTTAATACGTATACGTAAACATAATTTCACGTTGAGATCAAAACAAAATGATTATACGTTTACATTTAAAAACAGTTACAACTCTGGTGCAATTAAATGATTAATGGATTTACCCCATTTCGTCACAGCCACGTTCTTAACGATAGGATAACGTAAACTCGATATATAAGGCCACCAAGATCACACTTGAGGGCAATGTCCAATACAGTGCTAGTCGGGACCGCCAATGGTGGGGTCCAGAAAACCTAGACGATGAGATCACGTGAACTCGGTATGTAAGACCACCAGGACCACACTTGAAGGCAATGTCCAATACGGTGCTAGTCGGGACCGCCAGTAGTGGGGCCTGAAAAACCTGGTTAAAAAAATATATATTTAACAAAAAAAATAAATGATTAATGAATATTATTTTATTTTTTTTGTAAAAGGATATAATTAATGAATATGTCACTATGTTTCCAGTTAAAACTTTCTCCAATGATTGAGATAAATACTACAACTATGTTCTATTATTTTATCAAAAAAACAAAAAAAAAACAAAAAAAAAACAACTATGTTATAACCTTTCGGCCATAATAATTGTCACTATACACTAAATGTAGTCTGATCTAATAACTTGTTTCTATATGAATCCAATCAATTGATTTGACTAATTTATTCAAATAAGTTAAAAGTTTCATAGATCGGTCCAGTGTATAGGGAGGTTGCTGTTTGGGTGGTGGCATGCATGTTACCACACGTAATTGGCCACTATCCAACCAACCCATATGCGTATATCATATATATACAAATGCAATGTGTATAATAATAATTACGTGGATGCGTACATGCATTTATGTATGTGTATAGTCGTATACGTGTTAGCCGTAAATGTGATTGATTTTTTGGGCCCTAGCAGTTTGTATAGCTTCTTACATCTAAATAAAACGTAGCTTGTCCTCTTCTGTGTGACTGTGTCCACCATCATGCCAATTATCAATTATGTGTGTATATATTTATTACAATTTAGATACATATATCTTCTGTATGACTGTATCTTACACGCACATGTTATGTATAACTGTGATATATCTTGTCGCTATATATAGGTTTCAAAATTTGGTAACACAATATATTGACTAACAAATTTCGGTCATACATTACATTGCGGCGGTTTCCACAAAACAAGCCAGCAACTTATTTTGATTAATTGGTGAAATTTTGTTTTATCTGAAAAGCTAACAATTTATTTTGATTAATTGGTGAAATTTTGTTTTATCTGAAAAGCTAACAAAACTAACGAAGAAGTAATTGTTATGGCGAATTTCGCTGGTCTTTTTGGAATTATTATATAATTTATGCCACTTCTACCAACTAACTCTAACTTATGAAGTGGCACATTTTTATTTTATTTTTCTCGTTGGCTTAATTGGCAAAATCCATCAATGTATCATGTATGGTGGTATATTTGGGTCTTAATGATACAGCCATACAGGTGACACCACAAAACATGACATGCTTCTTCATTTTGATCTCATATGATTACATCAACCTTTTTCGACTGGTTGAGCTAACCATATTATGATTAAAATATATTAATCTGTTATACGTTTCGGAAATTTTGATATATTTCGTACGCAATGCATGAAAGTGTAGTTTGTATTCATTACATAAGTAAAGGTTGGCGCAGAAGAAAACCACGTGAATAATGATACATCATATACATCATTTCCATGTCTCCGTCAATTTGATCCATAAACGAAGAAGAAAGATAAATCCACTTTACTTAAATTTAAACATATACACATACTTTCATGAGTCTCCCTTTCAGAAAGAGAGTCTTGTAGGGTAATTGCAGCCTTGGGAAATCCAGAGGATGAGAAAAGAAAAAGTTCAACTTAAGAAAGTGATCTGCTTTTTTTCCCCACTATGATTGAGTTGTGTGAATAATATTTAAAAGTACCTGGAAAATACATCACTTTATTTCCTTTTTTTTTATTGATTAGAAGAAAAACTTATCCTTTTCCTTTAATTATATAAAGTTGGCGTCAGCTTTCTGTGCCATATGAGGTTATAGACTCGATATTTGAAAATCACTGTTTGTTTTTCCACCAAATTCATTATGTCGTAAAAATATGTGTAGATTGAATGTAACTATATGTGTGCCTATATTGACTCGAATAAACATATGTAAATCAGATCGAGAAATCAGAATATCACAGTTTAGCTAAATTCGAATTCATTAAGGGTTGGGTCGGAATGCCGCCCACTCTCCACCTCCATCCACTATCGTTCTTTTATACTATTTCCATTGATTAGAATATTCAACAGTGGTTGTGACACCTATACATTCCCCAAAAATCAAAAATTTAAATTACGTTAGTCTCGTAAGTAACGGACAAAACTATCAAATGTCATATAGTTAAGGTTCGAGTCTTTGATTAGTAAGAAAACGAGTTAAGGTAGTCTTTGATTATTATCACTCAATAGTCTTTGATATAGTTAAGGTTCGAGTCTTTGATAGTCTGATTAGTAAGAAAACAAGTTAAAGAAACTTGTATTTTCTCAGCTTAATACATTATCATTATCACTCAATTAAAACATTTAGCCATAAGAAGGAGAAACAGCAAGCTTGCTTCTTTTGGTCTGCATAAACGCAAACTTTTTAAACTACAGTATGTGTTCCGGTTTAAATCATTTCGTTGTAGTTTAATGTATTCTAAATGACATTGAATCCATTACATGTAAATGGTTATAAAGATGTCAATATCTTCTTGCTATAATTGAAAAGAAAAGTAAAAGATAGAAAGTGTTTTGTAGACTTGTAGTCAATGACGAAGTAACATTTATACGAAATTGCAAATTATGATCATGATACACTTTATATATTATAAACTTTCGTGCCCACACTATACAAATCACTAAAGATCCCATGTGCCCTTGTTGCATTCACTAGTCTTTTTCGTTTTATTGGATATCTTTTCCCTGTAGAAAAATAGAAGAAATATTTAGATGTGTCGCAAATACACTTTTCATTATCAACAGAGTTATTTGGATAAAATATGGGACATAGCTTAAAGTCATGTTTTCCGAGAGATATTATTACAATTAACGTAATAGTATAAATTATCCATGGAAACCGATATTTATTCACATAAATTTCGTTGAAACTGATGAATTTATGTGTTCGTGTTAGGGTATAATAACTTTCATTTCAGTAATTAAAAGTTACATAGTAGTATCTGATAATTTGATCGTCGTTGAGTTTGTTGCAATAATTTTTGTTTTTTTATTGTTCTTTCTAGTTTTTACCCCCGTACAATTTCAGCCATTCTTAGTCATCCGTGGACTTTTTTTTTTTTTTAGTGGCAACAAAAATCCTTATTTCTATAGGTTTTTTGAGAATTAGTTTGGGATTCCTCCGGTTAACCCAAAAAAATGTTAGCCAACTTAATTTATTCAAGAAAATTGAACTTTAGTTTTAACCTAAACTGTATATATAGTACGTATCATACTATACAGTTCACTGGACTCAAACTTTCTTTTCAAAATACGTTCCTATAAATTGTTAAATTGAAACAAATGACGTTGCATATATAAAATGCGAAAGTTTCAAAATATAAATTCCTCCAAGAAATAGTATATAAAACCATTTTTCAAACTAAACATGAAAAAGGTGAACTAAGAAAAAGACTATTTGTTTTTGACCAAAAAAAAAAAAAAAAAAAAAAAAAAAAGAATTTGTCCGAAAACTTTAGAAAATATTTGCCGNTAACTATTTGCCGGATCGTGTAGCTCATTTGGTTTGGGGGCAATGCTCCACCTCTTGAGTTCGACTAAGGCAGAGAAGAAAAAGATAATTAAGTACTGAGTTAAATGTGTTAGTCTTTCACTTCTTTATCAAAAAAAAGGGTTAGTCTTTTCACTTAAACAACTGGCAAATAGTTAACACAGTTTGCAAAAGCGATGGAAAATTTTGCACAAAATGTTATATTGGGTGCAAAAAGAAGAGAATCAGTTAAGTAATGATTGAGTAGGTTCGTGGACATATTATTAAATTGAATGGTATGATGGATATGCTGCAGACAGTGTATCGTGTAAATGCAAGAATCAATATAAGACGACGAAAGAAAAAGAAAAAAAGAATCAAAATTCAAAATAGACGAACGATGAAGGATATTAATTTGGAAATTCATTATTATTGACAATAATTATTTTATTTATTTATCTAAGAGCATATACCCCATTTACATCCCCGACCTCCCATATAAATATTGTCCCACTTCATATAATCAATCCAACCATATTTATGTATGCGTAATTTCAGTATCTATTTCTCACTTTGTATATGAATATTTAAGCATGTGAATATGTTTGTGTACGTAATGTATTATTGCATGCCACAACAAATCAAGCATGTTACAGCATTCATTTAATCATCACCCAACTGTTAAAAACCTTCATGGCCCTAGATTTATTGTATATATGTACTCTCCAGTTCTACTTATTATATATGTCGATCCCCTTATAAAGCTAAATATTTACGACTACTATGTCTTATCAAATATTAACATTAGAATTCCAAAAACACGAATTTTTCTCATTAATTATAAGAGAAAAAATAAAAATTCTTACTATTTTATTTTTGCTAGTCTGTGACATTTTTCGTTGTTTCTCCAAAGCGAAGGATGTTATTGTCATTATACATATAAACTCGCAATTATTACCACCTAAGATAAACAAATCCGGATCTTATCTTAAACCACGAGAATTATTCTCATTCTCTCTCTCCTTTCGCTCGCTGATTCCATTGGAAAAGAAAAACAATCAGTTTAAATTAAAAATAAACAAAAAACATACTCCACCTAGTAATCCAAAATTATTTGCATTCGAATTCTACAAATTTGTTATTCGAAGAAGAGAAAAAAAAAATGGCACCGATTCTGTGACGCTAGATGCCGTTAAGTGTAAGAAACGTTTGAGGCTCTGTGCCGTTGAGGAACTGTTTACCACTGTAGTGATTGGAGCACACGTGTCGACCATACAAGCCATGAAGATACACACTGATTAGTATAACGGCGCCGTCAAATTCCCCGTTACGTATTCGAGTGGTCCCCACGCCACACCAATACCATTCCTTCTTCACACGAGGCTTATTCTCAATCGGAAAACGACAAGAGTAGATCGTGGCCGTTAATAATTATACGATCGTCATCACAAAGTAGCAGTAGTAGTATAACAGAACAAACCAAATTGCACGAGCTAGAGAGAGAGAGAGAGAACACGCACACGCACAACGAAAGCAGCTTCTAGAGAGAGAGAGAGAGATCTAGGAGAGAAGGTGACGTCGGAGATCGATGGCGGCGGGGGAAGTTGGTGTGAGAGGTAGGAGAAGAGAACGAGGAGATGCGGCGGAAGGAAACGAAACGACGCCGGTGAAACGGAGGAAGCTGGAGGAGGAGGTAGATGTGGAATCTAGGATTGTTTTGTCACCGTGTGTACAGGCGACGAATCGCGGTGGAATCGTGGCGAGGAATTCGGCTGGAGCGTCGGAGACTAGCGTCGTGATCGTTCGGCGGAGAGATTCTCCGGTCGAAGAACAGTGTCAAATACCTAGCTCGGATTACGATTTGGATCGCGCGTCGGTCTCTTGTTGCTCCAGTAGTAGTAGATCGGAAGAGAAATCGAAACGGAGGATCGAATTTGTAGATGTGGAGGTGAGAGAGAGCATTGTTTGATCATTTGATCTCCAGAAATTTTTCATTTTGTTTTTTGAAATTTCGAATTTCTTCAAAATTTTCAGGAAGATAACGGTGCTGATGATCGAACCGGAACGTCATGGATTTATGATAACTTCAACACGAGGTCCGTTACAGAAAACTCAATTTTTGATCTCTTGGAGTTTCGAATTTGAAATCGTCAGTTACAGAAATTATAAATGTGTCTAATTTGATCTCAAAATCTCAGGAGAGATCCATACAGTGAGGAACAAGAGGAGTCGGTGAACATGGATATGGAGATCCAAGCATCGTCAGAAGATGTCGTCGAGTCTCGCCGCCGGTTAAAGATGAAGAATAAGAAGAGCCGTGAGACGGTGAAAGAAGACGAGCTGGAAGGTTTTTTCCAGGCGGCGGAGAAAGATCTCCGGAACAAGATGTTGGAATGTTCTATGAAGTAAGTTTTAAATCAAATCCTTTTCAGCAAAAATCAGTGATTTTTTGAAACTAACGGGTTTGATAATTTGCAGGTATAATTTCGATTTCGAGAAAGATGAGCCACTTAGTGGAAGATACGAGTGGGAAAAAATGAATCAGTGACGAAGAAGACGATGATCACTGATCTGCCAAGTAATCTACAAAAATGTAATCTCTTAATTGTTCTTACCCAAAAAAATAAAAATTGTAAATATCTATGGAATAATCAGTCAACTAATAGCAATATTTTCATGATTTAATCTACTGCCAATATTTTGTTTCTCTTCTTAGAATTTAGATCAACTATTTTCATGATTTAATCTACTGATTAAAAAAACATTATTCAACTAATAGCAATATTTTAAGAAAAAAAAAATATGAAGAAGACTAATAATTAGATACCATTATTGGTGTGTATAGAGATATAGATATTCTTCTCAGTCTTATTGGCCAGAAGATTCTTCGACACTTTTTCTTTTGTTACATAGATATTGTTAGTAGTAGTAGTATAAAGTTGGCATTTATTCGAGTTTTTTACAATGAATTTAGAGCAGAAAAAAGGCAAAACTGAGACGGCCGACGTGGTAAAGGAATATTACTGTTTATTCATCAGGCTTTTTCAGTGTACAAAATTATACTATATTATTGTCACTTGGATTTACATGCTACTCTAGTGATTCACTACGAACTTGTGCGTCACATGCTATTTAACAAAAAAAAAAATATATATATATATATATATAACTCTGAAGCCCAGAATCCAGATTGAGTGATTTGAAATATTCATAAAATTCAAAATTTAATTTGAAAAAGTAGCTTAGAAAACGAGTTCCAGCTTTCCCTCCTTTTTTTTTTCAACTAGGTAACCATTTTAAGCTAATTTATTTTATCTAAGCGAACGTGGATTATTGTGTTTATTTCCGGGTCATTTTCTGTCACAGAGAAATGGTCAATCACAAATCTTTTCATACCAAACTCTGCCATTATCACTCTTTAATTTCCTAAACCGAGAATGACTTTATTAACTACTTTTTCCCCCTATAATTTTGGTCTCCCCTTTTTCTGTTCCTTTTTTCTTCTTGTTTTGTCATTATTGTCTCTTTTACTTTAAAAATACAAGAACTCAAGATTCAACGATTCAATGAACAAATTCTGAGGTTATGATTAAAATGTGTAATTGTCGTACTTGTACTGATCGGTTAAAGAAACTGACACAACACAAAGATGCCGGAATGTACACTAAAATCCAGGAGGCGAACAGATTTTACCTTTATTGTTTTTTTTTTTCTTTTTTTTGTAAGTTAGGCTTCGAATCACGGCCCAGTAGTAAGATTTTTCGCTTCTAACCCAAACTCAAGTATCCACAATAACACATAATCGAAGTAGTCACTTGTATAGTTCGGTTATTAAATCAGCTTTAGAGTCTCGATGTTTAATCTTCATCTTATACCACATTGTAAATAACGTGGAGCGTTGTTGAAAAAAATATTCTGCTGGACCATTTATCGTTCTTCTTCCTCACAAATCCTCTCAACTATATATATATATATATCATGTAAATTCTCATTTGAAAGTTTAGTATATTCTTAATTGGCACTCGTATATCAGCAATACTTACTATACACTATATCGGAGAAAAGTTTAGTTGATAAGACAACTTAGAACCAAGTACTAAAATTTCTTATTTTTGTTTGCACACACGAATCTTCACTTGCATTAAAAATAAATGTTCCCAAAACAAAAATGAAAAGAAGAGCAACAAAACACGTACGTGAAGAGTGGTTGTAACCATCTTTTTCCAAAGATACAGTCAATCTAGATTATCATAAATAATCTAAATTAATTTCTAGAAACCAAATTAAAGTGAAACCTCTACAATTCCTTCATATCATGCATCTGCAATTTGACACTCCCTCGTAGCAACATTTCCTGTAACCCAAAAACATATTCATTAGCTCAAATTATGACTCCATGAAAAACCCCACTTTAGAAAATCACCAGACTTTTTAAAAGAACTAGTAGAGGCAAAAAGACGGTTTGTATACCTGACATTGTTTTGTGATCTTGACCTGATGAAGATAAACAACAAATCTCTTCCTCGTCGATTTTACCAGTCTTCTTAGATCTAACATGGGCTCTCTTGAGGCCCAATATCTCCTTCCACGCTCCCTTTGCGGAAAAAGGCGAAGAAGGCAAAAATAGTGGCCTGAGGGAAAAGATGTTGCCATCGACAGGACCCTCGTCTTCGACAAGAAGCTCCTCTCTTAAGGTCCTACAAATGTGACTGGTCTCCTTGAAAGGGAAGATCTTTCCTTTGAGGAAGATCTCATCAGCGGGAATCATTGCGTAATCCGTGACGGAGAACTCGAAATCAGCAGAAGGTTTTGAGAGAGAGCTTCTCGTGTTGACGCTAACGTTGTTGCTCTTACCATTATTCTTCTCGGATCTGATTTCGACAAATTCGTTAGAGAAAGAGATCCTAGCTGCACTATTTATGGAGTTGTGCATTTCTATGCATGCCATTGTGTTTTGAAAGACTTGTGGAGAAAGAGAGATGGATATTCAACTGCGGATAGAACAAGAGATATATATAAGCTCGATTATATATAGGGAGTTGCGATGTGCGATGAGATGATTAATGTCCAACTCAAGTATCCACTAATTTAGTGACACTAGACTACATGTCTTGTCCATTAAACTCGATCTATATTAGATATGAATATTTTTTGGAGAGCTTAGCAAAAAAGTGATTATATTATATATCATTCATTGGCAAGAGATTGATCTCGTATCTTGAAGGAGTTCAAGATCACATGTGGGCACGTGAGAACTATCCGTTGTCATCTGTTGTTTCTTGTTCTCTTGATTATCATCAAATTAAACAACTATGTGAAATCTCAATAATGATGGGCATAAATTGTTCCAAATAATATCTACGTTAACGTTACTAACTTACGTACATATAATTGTAACGTGCGGTCAAAGGACCAGGGTTGTCAATCACGTGCTTATAAGTTCCATTGAACCATGTTTCTGCCATGTGTTCTACTGGGACGAGGCCACATATCACTACGCTCATGATTGGTCAAAAATCTAAAATGCAGTTTAATACCAACAAAAGGAAAATATGAAGACATCATTATTAGTTCATAAATCGTAACCTAATTCATTCGTGTGCGAAAAACGAAATGGTTCTGCATTGCATTTGTTGTTAATTATAAGAAGAAGAAAATGGTACTTTTAAGTTATAACAGAGAGAGTAGGCCCATTTAATTTGGGCCAAGAGAAACGTGGGCTTTTTGTCGGATGGCTTCTTCGTTAGATACGAGTATACGACTGAAGGTGTAGTGTGTGACAGCGAAGAAGAGGTTTATAAGATGTAGGGACCACAAGACCAGCGAAGAAAATCGAGGGATGACATCATCATGGCACGTACAGAGAGAAAGACTGACACTGAAAGAGTCAAAGAGTGCACACTGCACAAAACTATTTTAATACCGACATAACTATGTAAAAGATTATAATATCTTAGGCAATTCAATTTTACTGTTGTTAGAAAAGAAATTATTTACTAATATGGGGTTGAGCTAGTGATTGAATCGAGGTTAAGTGAAAAGATAAGTACTAAGAAGACACGAGCACAACTACAACTATACTATAGGGTCTATCATATACAATCATAACAAGGATCACTGAAAGGCAAACAACAGAAACCGACTCTAGTCTGTAAATAATGAATTTCTGAAATTTAACAACAACTCATTGTTTTAGTGTCTTGAAAATGATATGTATGACGTATAATTTTACCTCTTCTTGCAATATTCATCCCCACCATAAGGTTAAATGTTACGTAACGCAACAAAACACTACGAGCAAAAATGAAGTCGAGAAACTCTCTGACACCTGCTTCATATATATATTTTTAATGAAGCAGCAAATAATTATAAAATCAAGATAGACTTACATTCATTTATAAAGGAAATTTAGTCAAATGTTAGATACAAATGAACAAAAAAGAAAAAACGACCAACTATCACTCCAAACAATTGAGAGTCTATCTAAAATGGGAAAACTGCTTAGAGAGTACTAATTATTATACAACCAAATCTAAAAACACCATTTTAAAAACTTCACTACTTCAGAGAAACTCCCAACTCTATCCATTAAACAAAGTCAATTCCAAATACTAACTCAAAAAGACTATAAATATATCAACACTAGGACACACAAAAAAACAGATTGTCGGGTCGGCTTGGATTGATTGGACCGGATCGTCAACGCCATGAGGAAACAGTGAGGAGAGGTACATTGTTCCATGCTAAGGATATGAAACCTGGATCCGATTCGACAAGTGAATACAATGTGCTGTAATTGTAGTTCCATAGAAGCAGATCCGCTTGGCTAACCGCGTAATTGCTCGGTTTAACCGGCTCAAAACCTGCTTTCTCCATCATTACTCTCCATTGCTCTTTCTCTTCCATTCGCTCTGACCGGATTCCCGGTTTACTATTATCCGGTCGGATCAAATCCTGTATTCTCCTACCGAACAACACTCTCTCCAGTCTCAGCCTCTCCTTCGAGTCTCGCTCCAAATTCGGTTCGAGTGATTCGAAAACCGCGGAATAGAACCGGAGAGCGTTCTTAACCCGGTTAGCGAAATCAACCCGGTTTAAGCTCACTTCGTATTCACCGAGCGTCACGATTCGCGGGTCTAGTGATCTGGCGAGACGGAGTGCAGTGTCGACGGTGGTCGCCGTTTCGTCGAGAAGCTTGTAGAGATCCAGCATGAAATTCACGGCGAGAGCCTCGTCCGGGTCGATCCGGAAACTCCCCTCGTTTAGTAAGTGGATCGGAGTCAGAATCGGATGAAACTCGAAATTCAGATCGAGAAGAGCCGCGAAATCTCTGAGGCGGTTTCCTGTAGCGATCAGAGACGGTCCCGGTGATTCGCCGAGTGACGGAGCGGGTATACCCGAAATCCGGATTCGGGCGGGCTTTCCAGAAGCTCGGGTCGCTAGAGCTTGCAATAGAGCAGGCCATTGAATACCTTGAAAAATCCCGAAATCGACGATGTGAATGTTGCTGGATTTATGCGTAGCTTCTAGAATCGCTTGATTCGCCGTGAAATGAGCGAATTTGGAGTAAGGACAAGCGTCGTTTAAGGTTTTAAAAGAGAGGATGAAATCTTCTAACGACGATTCCTCCATTTCCTTCTCCGCCGCCGTTGATTCGGGAAACAGAGCTTCCGCAAAGTAAAACCCAACTCTCTCACTCGGGTCACCTAGCTCCGATACAGATTCTCGGATCCGAATCAGCGTCTCCGGTTCGATTTCCGATTTCCTAGCACAGTCGTGGATAGCTTTCAAAATCGGCCGGTCTAGGTCAAAATCCGGCTCCTTCGTCACTACCTGCGGCGGAGGATCTTGTGCTGAAGGCGGAGATGAAGCCCACAGAGTGCTGGAAACCGGCGGGTGAGAAAGTTGACTCGCTGAGTCATCCTTCTCTGAGTAAATGACTCGGTTAAGATCCGACGGAACACTGAGACGACTCGGGAATGGATCATGGCCGTAGATTGCGAAGTCTGGATCGGTCTGCAATGTATCTCCGCCGTTGATTAAACTCTTAATCCACTCGTCCGATTCGAACTCTCCATCCGAAAACCTTATACCGGCGTTTTGGTGCTCAAGGTGCGGTAATTGGAAAACCGGATCTCCGATTAATTGAAACGGGTCGGAGAAACCCGAACCGGGAAGGGCATACCCTGAGGATTGACTGGGCCAGAGACTCTGTTGTTCGTCTTCTTGTTGCTCTTGTTGCTGCTGCTGCTTCTGTTTGATGAGCTGTTGAGCTATGGCCATTAAGTTGCCACTGTCGGTGCACATATACGCCATTCTCCGGCTAAAATTTCGACGTCGACGAAGGCGTGGCTGGTTTGTGGTTGATGAAATAGAGTCTGATGGAATCAGAGTCAAGAGTAGAGGGATGAGAAAGAGAAATAGATGAGGACGAGAGAGATGAGATTGAGAGGAGGCGAATTTAGGAATTGCGTTTCTAAAAGATAACCCTAAAATGGGGGGGAGCAAACGCAACTACAAAGCATTACCGTTTTCTGAAACCAAAACGACAACGTAATGAGATTTCGTTTTATTATTTCTTTTTCCAATAAGTTTTGTGTTATCTATCACTTTAACCTGCTTTCAACTAAAAATTTACCTCTGCAAAAATAAAAGAATAATAACTCTCAGTGATTTATAGTATGTTTTTTTTTTTGTATGTCTATACTATGAATTTGAAGAATCACAATTTTTTTGTTTGGATATTTCATAAATTTAATCGAAAAAATAAGTTTGTTTACATACATGTTTTTGTTTGATGTTACCTTGATTAACATAAATCTTTATATACTACTATTATTAATATCTACAGACGAGTTAACGCCAAAAATCAGAGTAAAACTCATTTTTCTATTCTCCCGCTCTGCTCTGACAGGACCCACAGGTAAGATGACGCATCAATCGGCCGTTACGTATCGAAGAGTGTGACATCATCTCGACCGTTTGATTTTAGGTGCGTACTTCGTAGGATCAGATCAATGGCTTTGCTTAATGCTGAATGTGACACGTCGACAACTGTCTTCTGCTACTTGTCACCTGCATGTCGCCTGGAACTTTTCTTATCTTTTTTTTTTTTTTTTTTTTTAAATACTGACAAAGAAAGAAGTAAAACCAGAAAGAACTACATATAAAGAAGAAGCAGAACACGTAAAAGATTTGAATTTGATGTAAAAGAAGTTATATATATTAAAAATAAAGGTTAAATTTTATTTGTATATAATAGTTTCCGCTTTTTAGGCCGCAAAGGTCTAGTTTTCACAAAGCTTTTTCTTACCAACTAAGGGCTTTTGAACTGGGATTGGTTAACAAAATCGGTTCTCAAATACTTGGTTTAGTTTCACTTAGTTTTGAAAAACCGATAGACAGTTAAGCTAGGCTAAGGTAACATCTTCAATAAAGATTTAAAATGGCTAAAGGAGCCAAACAATAGACTTGTTTTATTTGTATTTATCTAAACGTTAATGTCTACGAGGACGGCTTGTGGGCTCTGAAGTAGGGCCCATATGCAGGGCCCTATATGGAGCAAAAGCGATTGGTTGCGGGGCCCACAAGTATTTGTTCTACCGATCTTTGACGACGAAAATGCAGCAGCCGGATATAGCCTAAAAGCCTAAAAATTCCCAAAATACTAAAAAAGGCCAACGCTATAAAGAAACAAGCGAAGAGTTAAAAGAGGTTTACAGATTTTACATTGCCTTTCAATAGTGTGTATCCCATTTTTTCATAAACCAAGTGTTTTTATCAGTCATGAAAGACGTCTCTATCTATCTAGAAACTTATTCACATCTGACATCACAGGAAACCACGAAAACTATTCGAACAGCAATATATATTGGATCCTCCAAAAACATGAATTTATGAATTTTTATACATGTTTGAATCGTGTTAAGGATTTTTAATCATTTAGCAATTTGTTGGACCATATTTTTTAGCAATTCATGCCTATAGGCTATAGGCTTGACTTTGTAAAACAAAATTCAAGAAAAAAACTAAAGCGAAAGATATTAAAGTGTAAACTAATATTTCTCATTAAACTGTAAATGTGTGTACATTAGAGTTTATAATTTTATATACAAGTGGATTAAGCTAAAGGATACTTTAAACACAATAACCCAAATTAAGCCGAATATGTACATTCAATAAAAAAATATATGGAGAAAAATCAGTATATTGAATAAAAAGCACATGGGAACGACATTGGACTCTTTGAGTGTTGGGACAACTCTTTTTGCATTTTATCGTTGCATCCGCGTCAAAAAGACAGTCCCCTACTTCCACTACTTTACTTGTAAGTAAAATATCTAAAATACATTACTAAACATGGTATATGGTCACTGGTCCAAATCCTCTTTTCTTTTTCACTTTTGACATTTTTAATACTAAGTGACATGGACTGTTCTAATTCCGTAATGATATCAAGAAGTGACCACATTGGCATACATAGAAGGAAAGCGAAGAAGATGAGATTTTGAAAAGGACTTTTCTTTGAAAATAGCAATCCCACTTTGGTGTCTCGCCATTGCAACTATCTGCAAGTGGACGTGGAGAGAGTGGTGTGTGAAAGGGACATGAGTAAGAGTGAAAGGGTTTGATTTGTCTTTTCTTTATCTCCAAGTCATCGGTGGGGTTTTGTATGTATGACGAGAGAGTGGCATTGAGTCATCACCAAGAAAGTGTCGCTATGTTTTGGCTCTAACTGATGTCACTATGTGTTTACCCATTTTTGCCACCTCTTTTCCTTTTTTCACACTAATTCTCCTTTGCTATTACACTAATTATCTTTTCTTAGTGTTGTTGTTGGAACTGATTTTCATTTAAACCCTTTGTAAACCAAAACATATTTATTTATCCTATTCTGCAAAGAACAATTAAAAACAAAACTTCACACTAATCAGTGAAGGTAAGCTTTTTCCTTTGACATTAATATATTTTCGTGAAATAACATTTCGATTTTCACTTGAAATATTGATTATTAACTTTAATATATTTTTAAACGCAAACTTACATAAGCATATTTCAAAAAGAACAATAAAATGATTTTTTGGGGATAAATTAGTGAAATCTGTTTATTCTCTTAAATTCTTTTTTTTTTTTTTTGTTTATTAGGCATCCATTTATATTATAGTTTGGAAATCTTTTAAACGAGAAGAAATTACTCATCCATTTGGCTATATGACTGTTCATACAAACAGAAACTTTCTTTATGACAAAGTTCCTCTCCAACTTTCGTACCCTTTTATTGACCAGCTAACTCCCTTTATCGTAAAAAACTGCAATTAGTTCAAACCGCAATAATTTTCCATGTTTCATATGGATGATACAATGTTATTATCGAATGTTTATTGTATATGACAAACATATTGGAAAGGTATATTGTTTATTGTATATGACGAACATATGGAAAAGGTATCTCACCCTAATTAATGTATTCTTTCTCATCATATCCTTTTTGCAAACCATTTTAGAAACCAAACCATGAAATCTTAACGAGCAAGCATGCCAGTATGTGTTCCTCTGCTTTCCTTAGAGCCGGTTAAGTTAATGTGCTTTGTAAATACATGAGGTTTGTTTTCATATCTCAAATTCAATAACATAAATTTTCGACAAACCTTCTCTTTCTATTGTTTGTAATATGTTATCAGAGCCAACAAGCTTTTTGAAGCTTTTTCACCGATCAATTTATCAGTAGGATTGTTCCAATTCGACTCAATCTATCGCCTGGACAAGATCGGCTTCTGGTACTGTTTCGTAATATAATGACTTATACTACATCTTCTTTTTTTTGTTGAACAAAAGATATTGCACAGATGACAGATATTACATACATGCATACACAGTTTGCTCATACACACATATATAAGATATGCACATAGACGTATATCGATGAATTATTTTACAGGAATACACCTATAACAAAAGTTATGACACATTAGTACATTTGCGCAAACATGATTCATGTAGACATACATCATCGATATTATATATCCTCGTTGTAGACTTGTAGTCCATCTATACACCTACGGATATACTGCAACGAAGCTATATACTAGAATCACCACGCATTAACCATCTTGTGATACATAGCATTTTACATAACATGTTCTTATGAACTTGATGTAAGAAACTTTGGCTGTCAATAGAACAGCCACTCTTAAACCCTTTTATGATATTGATCTTAAATCATTTGTGTTCTTGGTGACAATCTAAAGCTCTTTCCTTTTCTCATTACTTTGCACAATAAAGCTCTTATGAGCTATTTCCATTTTATCTAAATAAGCTCATTTGAGCAATCTATCTCTGTTTTGAGATTCCTAACAAAGAACAATGTTTCAAATGTTGGGGAAAAGAAAGACCACTCACATGGGCCTTTAGTGGGGTTAATCGTAACATGATTGGGCTATTTCAAAAGCCCGTTTAAAGTTTAATCAGTGAGATAAGTAACAAGACATCCAACAAGGCAATAACACCACTCTACCGTATGTACAAAACAACGCCTAATGACAACATGTCAACATGTCAACATCCGCCCACCAATATACAAAATATATTGTCACATCATCGAAACCTTATCAACCCGTACGAAAAATCGAATTCCAACAATATTATTTATCGAATTTCTTTTTTTCACCGGGCAAAAATAAAAAATGATTAAAAATATTTTTTAAAAAAGAGAATAAAATAGTCTTATCTTTTTTTACAGAATACGTGAAACCCTAATAGGCAGACCGTTAGGAAAATCAACGAAAGGGAACGCAAATGGTTGATCATCTTCTGCTAATTCCCAATTGAAATTAAGAACCAGATGATGAATAAACACTGCCATTTCTAGCTTTGCTAACTCCGAACCAGCACATAGTCTTGGTCCTCCTCCAAACGGCATGAAGTTGTTCCCCCACGTCGAAAAACTACCACATCCTGAAGAAGACGACGACCCGCACGCTCCATTGTTTTGCTGCTCATAAATACCACAAACTGCTTTATAAAGATTATCCGATTGAACAAAAAAATAATAATAATAATAATCAATTGGTGATACAAATGAAACAAAACGGTAAGAGAAAACAATACCATAATACTATAACGGTGTGGTTTTTATTTTTAAGAAATCACTTATCAGCATAAAATGTATGAAAATAGTAAAATACTGCTTTTAGTAATTGATATTGTCATTTTTTTTATTAAATCGGTATATTTCGTATTTGGAATGGATTTTCAATCAAATCCACTATATCCGAAAATAAGTTTTGGAAAAGGGAAGAAGAACACGTGCATGTTGGCACCATCCCACGTGGGTCATTAATCATCTCTCACCACCTCTTACCTTCCCCACTCACTATAACATCATGACTACCATTATTGTTATTTTAATTTATTCAAGTAGTATAGTATCTACGATACTTATATAATTTTTCTTTAAATTCGCCGATTTGCTAAATTAATTAATAGACTTAAATTTAAGAGTGGGACCGGTCAACGTGGCAGAATCTAACACACGTACAAGTCATCGGGCGTGTGAGATCCGTCAATGCCGTGGTACTGGTACCACCATCGCAAGTCAAATCTAATCTACCAAAAACTCAACTACGAATCAACGGTCGAGATTTAAAAACCACAGTGGGGCCTAGAGTTTGATGTGATTATGTAAAGAATTTTAGGCAGTTCCCACGTCATTAAAGACATACCATCCTACTAATTAATTGTCTTCACGTACACCACCACGTCTCTTCCGAGTCTTCTCTCTCCCACTTTCAAGTTTTTGTACTTTAATTTCACATGATTTTTTAATTTATATGCTTCATGTGATAAATGATCAATGACGTGTTAAGATCTAACTTCAAAGATAATAATAACAAAAAGTTCTGCCAGATTGATAACAGTTCTCGTTTGGTATCTATAGATAGGTTAGTCAATGCATATGCACGTATGACGTATCATTTCATGCATAGATGAAACTATATATTATACACTTAATTATTAGTTATCGAGAGATTTACCTGTTGCCATCGCCAAGGATTAAAGAGATTAGGTTCGTCGTAACGAGAATTATCCAAATGTACGGCTGAGATCACCGGTAACACTTTCCACCCACTCGGGATATCGTATCCTTTTTTTCCAACATCAAAACATAAATTATTTAATATTTTCCAGCCAATAAGATTTAAATATTTTGGATTTCATTGATTTATTTTTGTATTGTAAAGTTTACCTTTGTACCGAACGTCTTTGAGTGCTTTGCGATGCAAAAACCTTACTACATTTCCCAGTCGAAGAGTCTCATTTATAACCTTCATTAGACAGACAACAACAAAAAAAAACTCAATAATTTTTCATAATAAAACAAAATATGAAGTATACAAAAACAATAAGAATAACATACACATTGTGTAAAGTCCATTTTCTTGTAATCATCCCAATTCAACTCTGATTCTTCAAGTTCCTTCTTCACCCTCGCGATCTCAAGATGCTCTTCCTTCAAAGATTATAAAATCAATAAACATAAATTAGTAACAATTAAATAAACTCATAATACGTCGTCATAAGTGTTACTAATTATCTTACCCTAAGCTCTTGAACGGCTTTAGGGCAAGCTTGCAAGAAGAAGATTGCGAGAGCAATTGCGACAGAAGAGGTCTCATGTCCGGCAAATAACAAACTAAGAATGAGATCAAGAATTTGCTCTGTCGATAGATTCGAATGTTTCAAAACCCATCCCAAAAGATCATCGTCTGTTCTATGTTTCCTCTCATGATCACTCTTACTAATCTCTTCTGCTTCATTTTCTGTTTTCATGTCTTCTTGGTCTTCTTCCTTAATCTCTGATTTCCTCTCTTCCATTTTCCTCTCAATGAACTTCAATATCGTCGCTCGTGACTACAGAACCAATATAGTTTTTATTTTATTTAAAACATAAATAAAATTATTTATTAAAGAAAAAACAGTACCTACAATGAAAGGTTGCCTTTACAGCAAAAAATGTTCAAATCTTTTTTTCAAAATTTACAGGTTTTTAAATGTTTAATTAATGTACCTGAAGAGCTTTACGATAAGCAGTTCCTGGGAGATTGAGAGGAGGAGAGACAACACCTTTCATGAAAGTAACATATTCTTTCTTTAACTGCTCTGTTTCTTCTTCTCCAGGATCCATACTCATTATATGCTTCGCCATTAGATTGAACGTAAACTGCTCAATTTAAACCCACAAAACCAGAAAAAGTTTCAGAAACAAAAACCCAAATTATACAGAAAAAAAAAAAAAAAGAAATGGTAAAATAAAAACCTTTTTGGCCTCATCTTGAGCAGAGAAAACAGAATGTTCTTGCCAAGAATCAAGAACGAACAAAGTGTGTCTCTCGACGTCTTTAAGGAGAATGGTTCGGAGACGAGCGTGACTTAGAAAGTTAAGAGAGATACTTCTCATGTCTCTGTGCATGTCCCCAACAAGAACAAGCATCGACCATTTCCCAAGAATCCCACCGATGCTTCGAGGGTAACTACATTCAAAGAGTCTCCCTTCGTTTTGTAGTATGAATCTGTTGAGTCCCGCATCAGCTGATACAATCGTTGGTTCTCCGAACAAATTCGACCTATATATCTTCCCATACCTATAAAAGAATAAAAAATCCCCAACACTAGTCAATTTAAGACAAGAAAACAAAGGATGGTTTTTGAGGAGACTTGGTTTACTTGGAGATATGTTGTTGCATGAAGTCACCGAGAGTTGTGGCGGTGTAAGGTTTGAGATAACCGATGGTTTCTCCGAGAAATGGCCAGCCGGATTTTCCCGGAGGAAGATTGAATCTGGTTCGACTTCTTCTCTTCAAGAGGATCAAGAAGAGGAGAAGAGACAGAAGCGATGGGAGAAGAAGAAGAGGCAAGAGAGTATGCTCTGTTTCGAACATGGAGTTTCTCTCTCTTTATCTCTCTCTTTCTCTCTCTCTCTATGCTTTGCCTTTTTCTTTCTGAGAGAATTGGGAATCGGGACCTCTACTGAAAAAGGGAGCTTCTGTTTGTAAGAGGGGGTTTTAAAGAAGTCAGAGACAACTAATTTAATTATAATTATTATCATCGTCATTAACATATTAAATCTTCCAATTAAGCTTGACCTAACCAATAGGCTTCCCGGCTTTTGTTTTTCCGTATTCATTACTTTTGTTGCCTCGTTATGCTTTAATCCTTTACTTATTATATTCAAAACCATTAAAGTTGCAGAAAGCTGCAATGCGGAAATAGGTCACTAAACTAAGATTTATATGAATTATTATGGATATAATTAATCATCTCTGACTGATAAGTCACTAAACTTCTTTCACCGTGGTATATAAAGAGAATTATTTGTCTAAATGACTAAATCCGAAGAATTGAAGGTAACTATTAAGTGTTGACAAAAAAAGAAGGTAACTATTAAGTAACCGTACATTACATTACACAATTAAAAGTTCGTTGATAGTCGATGATCATAAAGCACTGTTTAGTGAATTATCTATCTGAACAAGTGTGATAATTTTTTATTAATAACCTACCATTCGTGCTAATAAGAGAAGTTTAATTCTTAAAAACAGTCTTGATAAATGCTCCAGCAGAATCCCAGGAAGTCCGGTGCGGACTCCATCGGTTTAACTGAGAATTCCGGAAATACCCTCAAGATTGCGAAAGGGATGGGCTCACGAGCAGGGGTAGAACAGTGAAAATGTCAGAAGGACCCCTACACGAGCGTGCGGTCAAAGACAGAGTTATTAGATTATTACCGAACTTGACAGTCAAACCCGTAGACTTTTCGCATTTGTCTTTCTTTTTTTTCCTTCTCAATAGACACAGACACACTCATTTCATTTACTCCGTTTTTCAATTTTAAATTATTTACTCCCTATGTTTTTTTTTTTTTTTTTTTTTTTAAANGTTAAAGTTTTTTACGCATATTAAAAAAATAATGAAAATTATACTCTTTCCGTTCTAAAATATAAAATGTTTTGGAGTTTTCACATAAATTAAGAAACATCTATTGTTTAATACTTAATACATATTTTTCTTATCCAAATTACTTTTTGCTCCCTCTATTCTTGAATATATTATGTTTTATAAATTTTTCTTGTTCCAAAATATAAGATGATTTATAATTTTTAAAATATTTTTTGTTCATTAATGTCAACAATTTACAAACTTCAAGTCATATTAATTAAAAGTAAGTAAATTCCTGAATTTCTATTGGTTAATGTTTATTAAAAAGTAATTTAGATAAAAGAAATATGTATTAATCGTTTAACAATAAATATTTCTTAATTTGTGTGAAAACTTTAAAACATCATATATTATGGAACAGAGAGAGTAATAAACATTAATCAATATAAATTCAAGAATTTACTTACTTTTAATGAATAGATCTTGAAATTTATAATTTATTAACATTAATTAACAAAAAAAGTACTTTAAACATTCTAAAACATCATATTTTATAACAAGAAAAAAGCTAAAAGATCATATATTGTGGAGCTAGTTTGTAGTGGTTATTTTGCAGTTTGATTAAAAACCTTTTAGAGAGAGAAAAAAATCACACAAGGAAAAACAAACTTCTGAAATTACTTTCAAAATGCCAAAAATTATTCTCTCCATTTTTTTAATGAATTTTCAGAGATTTTCATACGAAAATTACTTTTTAATCATTTATGTATAGATTTTTGCAATTAAATAGTTTTCTATAATTTTAAACCAATAAGAATTCAAAAATCATAGTAATTATTTTTTGAAAAATGAAAAAGTGTATCAAAAAATTAAAATATTGATCTTTATAAAACAACAAAAATTAGCTATAAATTTATTAAAAAGAAACAGTATTTTATTTAGAGAATGAGATTTACATATACCCTTAAATTCGGTTGGATATTTGTAGTAAACTAAACAAAAAATGTAATTTCTTTTTATTAATAATAGCATTTAATACATAAATTTATTATTTGCAGAAAGAATTGACTATCACAGATTTACAACTGTAGAGACTGTCTTCAATGGTAACATGGAGTAGATTATTTTCTGGGAAAACTTTATAAAAAGTAAAAAGAAAACAATTCTGGGAAAAAAATAATGGAAGAATTATAAGAAAATCTTCATGGCATAGCGAAAATGACTGAGGAGGGCTTATTGGGAATATAATTTGTATCAATTGTTAAAAAATTTAAAATCTATTGTTATTGGTTAATGAATTTTGACATTCTTATTAAAATCCATTGTTATTGGTTTGATGACTTTTAAATTTTATTCAAAATCTATTGTTATTCAAAAAGTTTACAAGTTTAATGATTCTATGAATTCATTAAATCTTTGTTATTGGGAGATGGATTTTAAATAAATTAACACATGAAACAAAACTTTCAAAATACTACTTATAACCCTTAGATTCTCAAAATCCATTACAATAAAATATTTTGATTGATTTTCTAAATTTACTTACTCTTTTCAAATCTAACAGAAACTCTTTATAAATTTAACAATTTTCTTAACTTCTAAAATCTTCAAAATCTACACACATTCTATTCCCAATAACCTTAATTAAATTTTTTTCCGGGAAAATTGAAATTGTAAGGGAAAAAAGGATAAAAAATAAAATATGTCCGGTTTTTGTTTTTTCTTATATAAACAATCTTCACATCTTCAATAAAATATGGTAATATGTTATAAGTCAATTTTTTGTTTGTTGATAATATACTGTTACAAGTCCCCTCTTATTAAATTCCAACTAACAATAAATATGTTAAAGATGCATTAAAGAAAGCAATTTAATAGTTGCAGATGGTTACACGCTTGTAGAGGTCTTCGAAACTGTAACCCAAAAGATCTATGCATTTTAGAACATTGAATGGAATCCAAGAAAAATAAAACGACAAAAAATCGTTATTTCTTTTATTGTTTACCAAAACAGAATGATACCCCTCTTTTTTTAAGATGAATTTTTATTTATTTTTTGTGTTGTCCTTAAAAATAAATTTTATAGATTTTTAATATATTTTTTCTTGATTAAAGTAAAAAAAAAAAAACAGATTTTAAAGTATTTCTTGGATTACTATTGTTTTAAAGTTGTTTTGATTAAAAAAATTAATGAACTTTTATTTTTTCTTAATCTGTGTGAAAAACTTATAAAATTTATCTTACAGAAATGGATGGAGTATGATATTATAGTGAGTGTAGTAGTATACGGTTCCATAATGTTTACCACGAGTGTGAATTTCATTTACACACACACATATGGACTTTTATTTTCTATGATTAAAGTATTTTATTTTTTATTTTCAAGAAACCAAAACATCATTTATAATCTACGAAACACAATATCACCAAGAATAAACCAAATATAAATGTATAAATAGTCACACAAAAAAATGAAATATTGATTTTTTTTTTACTTAAAAATCACTTAAAGCAAAACAAAAAGTATAATATCAAATGTTAAAAATGAGACTTTGGGTTTTAAAATAACTTTTTTTAAAAAATGTGTGTATTCATGTGAAACGTTATATAAATGTGAGCCAAGCTAAAATTAACATAAATAGAAGAAAAAAATGATTTTTTTTTATATGAAATAACAAGAACTCATATATAGATCATCTAGCATATATTTTAGTTTTCACAAATTAATAAATTTTATTGTAAATATTTTTCTATATCGTTATCCCAAATTTTAACGAATATTTAGAAAATCCAAATAGGGTCGATACTGATTGTGTGAGAGAAAGCTGGCAGGGACCATTATTCCACAACCTTTTGGTTGTCACCTCTTATTCCCTTTGATAATTATTCACAGACTCCATGGGTCACCTCTTATTATACTCTATCTCTTTTCTTATTTTCGTTTTTTTCTCCAAATTCTCTTGTTAATAATATGTACGCTTCTCTTTCTTTTTAATTTGCTGGATTAGCACAAGAATCATAATCATGACTGGACTGATCGAAAAATGGATACTCACACCCTTACTTGTATACTTTAATAATCAAGAGATTTTAAACCAAAACGTATAATATATTACCAAAGAAATGATGCATGTAGATGTCGGCTGTAGCTATGTTCGGACATATATAATAAACCAATTCCAGAATAGTATCTACAACCAAAGCTAAATCCGAAGTTGTTTACACTCTTATCGTTACTAATTCTTCTTTAGAAAGAACAAATTCAACCAACTTTAATGTAGTGAAACCAAACGAAGACGAATAAGCTAACTTGAACTTTTTTCTAAACTTGAACCAAACTTTTTTTTGTAACAAGGGTTACTTGAACCAAACTCAATGCAATGAAAGCGAACCAAGACGAATAAATTAACATTTTACTATAAATGAAGGATAATAAACTGTTTTGGCTATATCGATATGCTATTAATGATGGCATATTACTATTTATATCATTTTCTATTCCAATACGGAAATAGCAAAAAAGGGAAAGAAAAAAAAAACATAATTCTAGCTCAAACCGAACACAAGAAAATACTACCCACCTCTACATCCGTCCTAAATTAGTTTCCAACGATCACAACCACCATCATAAGCTTGTACTCCGTTCCAAAATATATAATGTTTTAGAGTTTTTACACAAATTAAGAAATATTTATTGTTTAACAAGTAATACATATTTCTCTTACCTAAATTACTTTTAAATAAACATTAACCAATATAAATTTAAAAATTTATTTACTTTTAATTAATAGATCTTTAAGTTTGTAATTTGTTGGTTATCTTAAAAATTCAAAAACATCTTATATTTTGGAACAAAAAAAATTATAAAACATCATATATTCAGAAACAGAAGGAGTATAATTTTTTTTTTTTTTTTTTTTTAAGGATTTTCAAACTTCATAATTATGTATGCGGTTTCGAATTTTAACCACTAAATTATTTCTATGTATATTATCGCATATGCGTACGTGTGAAATACACACACTTACATATATAATTTTTCATATATACGTATATGTATGCATGGATAATGCATTGTTGATTTAGTTTTCAAGCCGTTTTGACTTGTAAGTTGTATCATAAATTTATAATAGAGAACCATTGTAAGAATAAAATTTCAGGAAAATTAAGGAATATTGAGATGGAGATGAAATTGTTTTATATTTTCACTACATTTGTTACTATAAATTGCATAAACGTATATTTGTATAACTGTTGGATAATATTTTAAAAGTATACATTAGTCGTTGTGAAATGAATTATACTATTACCAAATACTGAAAATACTTTTTCCATGAACTTATGAAAATCTCTATAATAATAAAATAGAAGAGAGAATGATAATGGGGGATACTTTGGGCACATCCATGTGTTCACATTATTGCACTTCACGTGCATTTGCTTGTCCACCAGCTTTCTTCCATTTTCACATGACTTTTTCTCTACAAATAAGAAAAACAATTAAATAGTAAAAAAATAAAATAAATACTGTTATCAATTCATTTCATTTTTCTGTATTCTGATTTCTAAATAAGGATTTGCATGCAACTAACTTTATTTAGATTAAAATATATTTAATTTCACCGAGTTATCCTTTTTTAAAAGGTCAAAATTTCCCAATTTAATTGTTGTTAACCTTTTTCTCAAAAAATGGCGGTTAATATTTTGATTGTTTGGCCTGAAATTTTGAAGTGTTTGCAGCACGTTTTCTTGTATTCTCTTTGTTTATATTTCATATTAAGTATTGTTTAAAGTTTGTTCACATATATTAATTTTTTTTACCACTAATTAATACATAAAATTATTTGATTTTATCAATTATTAAATTAAAAGAATATGGATAAATCTGAAAATTAAATTAAAATTTTGCATTTAAAATGTAAAATGACAGTTATAATGAAACAAAATTTAAACTCTAAAATGACACTTAATATGAAACAGATAGAATACTATTTCTAGTGCAACAAAAATACTTACTCGCTAATTAAAGAAAAATAATTTTTACATTGTTCACTAACGAACAATTTTTTTTTTTTTTGGGTTCGTTAACAAATATGGCACACAAAATACTCCCTCTGTTCCTGAATATATGATGTTTTAGAAACTTTTCTTGTTACAAAATATAAGATGTTTTAAAATTTTTAAGGTATTTTTTGTTCATTAATGCCAGCAAATTATAAATTTCAAGACCTATTAATTAAAAGTAAGTAAATTCTTGAATTTTTATTGGTTAATATTTATTAAAAAGTAATTTAGGTAAGAGAAATATGTATTAATTGTTAAACAATAAATGTTTTTTAATTTGTGTGAAAACTCTAAAACATCATATATTCTGGAACGGAGGGAGTACTATTTTTTTTATTTTTATTTTATTAGTTATTGTTCTAGAGTTGTATTTAACTGGATATATCCATATATATTTCTTAAACGATAAATAATAAAAAGGGAGTATTTAATAAGTGATATTTAAGGTGTTTGAACACAAACTAATTTTTTTTTTAATATTTAAAAATAAAAAACAGTACTTCCTCCGTTTCTTAATATTTGATATTTAGATTTTTCTTATTTGTTCCATATTGGTTGATGTTTTAGCTCTTAAAATTACTTTTTGCTAATAAATATTATAAAAATGCAAACTTCAAGAGAAATCTATAAATTTTATTGATTAATAGTTATTTAAAATGAAGAAATAATACAATAAAAGTTAAGCATTAATTATTTCTTAATCTATGTGAAAACTCTAAAACATTAAGTATTAAGGAACGGAGAGAATACAGGATTATTATTAATCCCAAAAAATTAAATCAATAAATAATTTAAAATTAAATAGTTAAAACATAAAAGTACAATTAATTTTTGCATTGAAATCTGTAAACACCATTTATAAAATAAAATAAAAAATCTCATAAACCACCACTTATTAAAAAACAGAGAGAATAGTAAAATAACAATTTTAATTTCTTTTATCGGTTTTAATTTTTAAATGGTTTCGTTACAAGATTGGGTCTCTTTAACTGGATTTAATAATGTATTACTGACATTTGTTTTTGTTTTTTGTTTGTTTGTAGTACTCAGAAAAAAAATCTATATACTACTATTAATTAGAAGTACATTCTAATGTTTGGTTACAAGGATAAGAGAAAAAAACTGTTTGGATACAAGAATAAGAGATAAAACTGTTTGGATACAAGAATAATAACTTAAAACAAACTGATGGTTCAGTCAAACCAGAAATTGAATATGTTAATTGATTGGATCGTAAAAATGGAAATTTTGTTAAAAAAAACAAAAAAGAAATATATTTAAAAGCCCAAAAAAATCTAAAAAATTTAATAATTATTATTAAATTATTATTATTATTAACATGTTCATCAATTATTATTATTTGTGTTTTTTTCTTTTACGAATTTAATAATTTATTTCCACAGGTTGAATAAATTTCATAGGTTTAATGGGTTCAACAAGTTATTAAAGTTATACGGACTGCATAATTTTCTTCTACGGGTTAAAAATATTTATTTCACTGAATAATTTTTTGACAATGTTGGATAAAATTTTTCGGATTGAATATTTTTTTCCACGAGTTAAATAATTTTTTTTGTGGGTTCAATAATATCCTTTTACGGATTGTATAATTTTATTTTACGGGTTAAATAAGTTATACGAATTGAATAATTTATTTTTATGGGTCAAATATGTTTGTTTCACTGAATTATTTTTTGACACATGTTGGATAATATTTTACGGATTGAATAGTTTTCCTACTGATTGAATAATTTTTCTTTTGCGGATTCAATAATATCATTTTACGTGTTGAATAATTTTATTTTATGGGTGAATATTTTTATTTCACTTAATGATTTTTTTGACACATGTTGGATACTTTTTTATGGATTGCATAATTTTTTCCTACGGATTAAATTTTTTTGCGAGTCCAATAATATCTTATTATGGGTTGAATAATTTTATTTTACGGATTAAATAAATTATACTGATTGAATAATTTTATTTTACGCGTTAAATATAATTATTTCACTATTATTTGTTATAATTTATTATTTGTTAATATTTTTTAATATTCTAGATGAAAACATAATACACCACCGCGTAGATACGCGGATCTTCTACTAGTGTGAAATAAAATGCAATAAGACGTTTTAAAAAAAGGGAAAGAAAAACGAATTAATAAAGGAAGTTGACGGAGGAAGCACTCGTGCGGGTGCGGAGGGACGTAACGGCGCCCCAATGATTGCCGTAATGTGCATGCATGAAATGGGAGAGTGACACGTGGCATGCCACACGTGTGGTATGTGAAAGTGATATGACGAGACGAGAGTGGGCTGTGACATAGATGCTCTCACCAACCGATTGATTTAGAATTTTCCCTTTACAACCCAATTTCCTCTCTCTCTCTAATGAAAAGTCAAACTCTTCTCCTCTCTCTCTCTCTTTTTTTCTCCATCGAATTTTAATAATTTTTGCACCATTAAAAATCATTTGAGTAAACATGTGACCATTTGAGTAAACATGTGAACATCATTTGAGTAATCAAATTTGAATTCTCTAAATTCATAAAAAGACAAAAAAAAAGTTAGACTTACTTGATTTATTTTGATGATAAAAAGACTAGTATATTCTTGTTTTTTTAGTTGATAAGATCTATTACTAATTTAACTATTATAACGATTACTGTATAAATAATTCATGTTTTTTCTGCTCTTTTAGCAACAAGAATCAATTTTTTTTAATAAACATGCAGAAGCAACAATTGATTTTTTTGTTCTTTCTTCTTTTTTTTTTTTTTTTTTTTTTTTTTTTTTTTTTTTTTTTTTTTTTTTTTTTTTTTTTTTTTTTTTTTGTCATCTGTTCTGATTTTTTTGTTCTTTCTCTTTTTCAAATTTTCAGCCAATTACTCAAATGATGTAACATCATTTTCCTTCGCAATAAATCATTTTGGACCCGTAATATATTTTCTCTAAACTCGAAAAATCCAAAAAGAAAAAATGACCAACGAAGTTAGACCGACTTAATTTTCATATAATGACGCGATTTAGTGGAAGCACGTATAACTACTAAATAGATAATTCTGGATTCAATTATTTTTGTCGACGATCCATAAATTTGATATGACTTAGTAAAAGTCAACTTTTGTTGACTGAAAACTAAAAAGTTAAGTCTCGGATCGAGAGAGATAGAGATGGGTAGAAACAATTACAAATAAGAATAGGATCATCACTATCTCTATCAAATCAATATGACAAAATCTCAATCATACATACTCGTTAGGTACGTTTCTTTACTTTTATTTTGTCTTTTTTCCCCCCTCTTCTCAAGTAGATTAATTCCAATCACTTCACTTTTCTTGCATCCATCGACCGGCAAATATACCTTAGATTAATGCAACATTTTAGTTTTACGATCTCTGTCATATCACATACTTTTCCCCTTTTATCCCGTAACACGCATCGTATGTATATTTTACTATAATAGTATTATAGCATAAGAAAACGCACAAGAAATTTTTGTGAGAATTAAGGTTTGATTCAGGATATCGAGTTTTATAAATGATTGATTTTCATGTATACTCAGCATGAACAAATTAATTTATAAAACTGGAAAAATAATACTCCAATGTCACACTTTTGAAAATACAGACGATCGAGTAAACAATCGTGATAGCATATTGTTATACAAAATGAATATCATAACTTTTTATTACAAAAATCTGTAGTTATCATTAATATTAAGAAGATTGATTTATAAAGTAATTACCGTAAATAATAAAATGATATAAATAGCTTGTTGTAGAATACTGAACATCGATCAATTTTTGTATCTTAGAAAAGTTAGTAAGAGTTGAAATCACGAACTATTCTGATATTCTACCGTCAATAGCTTAATAGTCTTAGCTCATACGGAAATTACTTCTTGAAGTTGTACGTACGGTTTAAATCTGATAACAAAAGAATGGAAATATAGGTGAAGATATGAAGAAGGCGGGTGCATGAGGGTTCCCCACATCCACCTGCAAAACTTATGATTGCATTTCAATCATTGCTCACGAGCGCAACCAACACATCCCTCTCTCTCCCTTCGATTCATTTCTTTTTTTCTTTCTTTCTTTCTTTCATCTCTATAATTTTTACTTTGCTCGATATAAAGTTTTAAGTACTACATATTTCTCATGCTTTGAATCATATCGTCCCACTACTTTTTGGAACTAGTTGCTCACAATGTTTGACTCTCTCGATCCCTTCTATTCTTTTTGTCTTTACCTTTCCATTTCAGAAAGGCTTTGCTAAAATGGTTATGCTAGATGAATAATCATATTAAATGAAAAAGATCATTATTTTTTTAGAAAAAGAAAAGAAAAAAGGAACAATTTAATTGTCTAATCTTTGTATTCTATTGCTCAAAACAAATTTGCGCTTAAATTTTGTGTCCATGTATTTACATCGTAATGCATTTTGGGGGGCTAATTGTCTTAAGATGTGTACGTTAACCGAAGGTCTTTGGAACATAAATATGTTTTTTTTCCCGACACGAGTCATTTACTTATTGTTTGTTTTTTTCTTTCTTTTTTGTTATAAAAAACATAATTATGTAGAAGAAAAAAAAAACCATAAGGGTAAACTTAAGATACAAGCCCCTTGAAATAAACCAAATGATTTTAAGTAAAAGAAAGCTAATTTCAAAAGTTATGTTTATGTGTGGTTAATGGCGAACATAAGTAAGACAAATTCTAGATTGTTTATAAAAAGAAATAGTTTTAAATAATGGATTGTATTTGACTGTAGTAAAAAAAGACTTTACAACACATATAAAAACGACAAACATTATAATAATTCAAAAGAAAAAAAAAAAAAGAGAGAGAGAACAGAAGAGAAAGAGTGTTGAGTTGTTGGACCCTTCTTAGGTATCGCATGGGGTTAACATTATAGCATATTCCCCTTTTACTTTCGGCTCTGGTCCCTTTCCAGATTTTATTTTTAATCATAATTAGTTTTTATCCACTCATCTTATATGGTTATCATTGCTTTATCTTCCATTGTTTTCTTTCTATAAGCATGTCCTAGATTTAAGCCAGTTGGGCTGAGATTTGTCTTACTGCTGATAGGAAATGTAAATGGGGTGATTATGAAGTCGAATTCATAGCATGGTTTTGTTATTTCCTTTTCTCAGATATATATATTTTTTTTAAACGTTGCTCGATATATATATTGCTAACATAGAAAGAAATAACGGTGTGCAAATCAACGTGAACGTCTATATTATATAGTCTAGACGTTATGAACTTATGATGTTAAACAAAATCTACACATTACTGCATAAATTATCTAGATCTACGAAAATGGCACTAGCTAGCATTCCAAAAAGAAAAACGTCTTTCTAAATTTGGTTGGATGATATAAAATAGCTAACACAGACAAAATGAGAGTAACTCCATCATGAAACTAAATTAACGAAGCAAACCATTACTAACCCAAAAGAAAATGCAAATATAGAAATAATTTTTGCTCGCTCATTTTATTAGCAAGCGTAGTCTGTTTCTAATTCTTACCCGAGTACGACCCTTGAGAGCAAGTGCCCCAACATAAGTAACAAGAGACGTGTTGTCTTTGTTGCTTATATAATATACTCAAACGCACGAAGTGTTGGACAATGGATTTTAATAATCGTTGATTATGAACCACCATGGAATTAAGTATATGAATAGTTTAACTTTATATTATTAATAAGTACGTACGAACTACGAAGTTATGGCACGGAGTTAGAGGTAACCGCTTACGGCGACAATCCTCCTCCGACTGCCCAACGTAGCTCCACCGGCTTTGTTTTCAACTTTCAGACATCTCAAGCCGCTGAATCTCCAAACTCGCTTCTCTCATTTTTGGAGAAAGTCATCAAACGCTCAGCACGAGCTATCATCGTTCACTTGTCTTTAACGACAGAAGAACTTGCCCTTTCAAAAGGGATCTCGGTTATTTTCTACGGATCTAACCTTCTATCTATCTTTAGTAGGCGTTGTACTCTACTTTTCGCATCTAATTCGGATTCCTTGGCATCGAGCTTCCGACTTCTTTGGTTTGTAACCGGGTTCGAAGTTTATTATAATCCATCAGTTGTTCAAAAAAAAGAACTACGAAGTTATTGTACACAATATGGACATCTATTAACAAAATCCATTGTCGTCCAGCGGTTAGGATATTTGGCTTTCACCCAGGAGACCCGGGTTTGATTCCCGGCAATGGAGTTCTCGCAAAGTTTTTTATTTATTTATTTATTTATTTATTTTTTATTGTATTGTCACAAATTATTAGAAATGTTACAATGAAAATTTTGCAACTAACAATGCCGTCTTCTGAAGTAGGACCGACAGAGCCTTCTATAAATATGTCTTTAATAATCTGCATAATTGATAATAAATCGTATTTCTGAGATTCGAACAATAAATCTCTATATAAAAGTATTAGTAAAACTTTAACCAAACTATTGGGTCAGGAGACTTCCACAATTCTGGCAAATCCATTGTTCTATCTGTGATTAGTGAAACAGGATTTTTGTGAGTTTCAATTACTCAATTCCCACTCATGTC
>OVBJ01000283.1:0-22949 GCA_900406535.1 Noccaea bulbosa
TCTCTGTTTCAGATCTTCTCAAATGTCTTGCGTGATCAGAATTTGTTTATTGTGAAAGAATTTTGACGTTGTTTGCAATATCAGATGGTGAGGTTTGGTGTAAGAGATTCATTTTATGTTTAAAGTTGGATCCTTCTCTAGAATGATTATGATCACTCGCATCATGACCACGTAATTGTCATGGTTCCTTTTATGTTTTTTTTTTTTTTTTTTCCCTTTTAAATCTTCAGTTTACACATGCATTTCACCCAACTCTGTTTGGTTATTAAAATCCAAAACGTGCAAGCTAAGGTACTACGAATATGCAAGCATTACTTCGTTTAGAATGGTATGCGTTTTTCGTTTGTAATTATACACTGTGCTTCTGTTTCTATGTTAATTTTAAATAATTGGTAAAGAGTTGCTTTTCAAAATTGCTGTGAATGAAGATAATCTAAAAAGCAATTAGATTTATGTTTATCACTTGCGATAACTAGAAGATGATGTTGGATGAATTACAATGTTAAATATTAAAAATTACGTTGTTGCTGTTTTAACTTAATTTTTTGGTTTTAATATTCAATATATATTAGTGCCCACAAAAATAATAATTAATACTCTGATTGAAATTAATTGATAGTCATTGTTAAATCAATCATTGACATAAATTAAATTATACATGCATCATATAATGAAAAAATATATACATGTATAAAATAAATTAAATTATACATGCATCATTGACATTTTTTTTTTTTTTATGAGATCTAAGATTTTAGAGAGGAGAAAGAAAAAGAGCATCTGAAGTGATGATACTTTATCTCATAATTATCTTTATCTACTCGTATTGTGATAATTTATTAACTTTTTTTTTCTCTTTCATTTTTATTGTTTTTCAAGTGACATTTCAGTTCTATAAAAAAACATTGTTACTTTTATTTGATTGATAAAAAACTTGATTTCGCTTAATCTCATTCCAAAGTAGAGAACCGATTCTATCCAAAGTCCCAAAAGCTTGTATGTTATACATGACAAAACGTCATTTTCATTCATTATTTAGATTTCTGCTATTCATTTCAGCAGTTACCATAGCTATGAGATTTTAAGAGATTCTTCTTAAAGTTTCTAAACACATTAAACCCACTTTCAAACCAACTGGTTTCCATGTCGATGTAAACGGATATCTTGGTTACCAATTTCAAACCAGGTGGTTTCGAGGTCGATGTAAACGGATATTTTGATTACCTAATTATCTTTATCAACTTGTATTGTTATATATAGTTTACTAACTTTTTTCATTTCATTTACATTGTTTTTCAAGTGACATTTCAATTATATATATAAAACAAAAACATTGTTACTTTTATTTGATTGATAAAAAACTTGATTTCGATGTAAAAGAAACAAGATAGAGAAAACACTGAAACTTTAGGAAAGCAGTAACAAATGTAGTGAAAAAAAAAAAACATCACGATTGAAAAAATATTTGTCCAAAATTTGAACCAAAATGCAAAAGGACAATCTAATTGGCATATTGGTTACCTAACTCAACATCATAGAATGTCATACATCATGTTTCACTCTTAAATTGTTTGCAAATTTTTGTTGTTCAAAAGGGTAAATAGTTAAATATAATTTATGAAGTTTAGATCTAGCTTTAATATGATTTTAATGATCTTTTCGCTAGAAGAAATCTGATTGATATGTATAACTCTTTCTAAGAAGAATTGAACTCAATGTACTTAGTAGCTTGATTCAATTGAAAATGATTGAAATCTGATTTTAGTAGCTTGACTCAAGATTTATGCTAGAAAAATTTATGCAAAGGGTTTTGTGAGAGTGGAAAGTTGAAGATTCTTGTTAAATTTACCAGTAGCTTGAATAAAGGGAATGTTTTTGATGCAGATTTTTGGTCGGTTGGGATGCCTACAATAATCTGCAATGAACTTTTGATATCAGATTCTATTGATTTGTTGTTAAGCACAATTAAGGAAGAGATTATCAACAACGTCGCAATGCTAGGTCACTTGAAATGCAAGTTGATGTACATGTGAACCTTGTAAGATGAAATTCCACATGTCAATTGATAAAAAACCTTGTTCAAGATATCACATCTATTAAGAAAAACAAATGTAAAGTTCTGGTGATCATGCGGTTTGGTTCTTTGATTTTTGTATTGTCCAAACAAAAAAAAAACACCTATTCATACAGTAATCGTGATTAATTTAAAGTATGATTCTTCAACATGATATTAAGAGAATTGATAGTGGTATGAGTATGACAATAGAAATCAATTAGTATATGTTTTGAAATGATTTCAAAGAAAATCCATAAACCCCTAAGTTAGATCCTGAAACTCTGAACAAAATAAACAAAACAAAAATAGCCCGGTCCAGAAAATAAAACAAATCACAAAATCCATAAACCCTAAAACCCTTGAGTTGAGAAGATCCGAAGTCACAGAGACCCCTTTGCGTGAGCAATAAAATAATCTCTGTCTGGGAGTGAACCCTGTTGAGTTGGAAACTGAGTGAAGCAGAAAGTGACCTCCTTTTATTGAGAGCGAGAAGTACACGGTGAAGACGGCGAGGTTGAGAACCATGCCTCATCGTCCATGCGTTTCACTAAACGAATAAGCCTCTTCCTGGGGCAGACGACCAAGATTCCTAGTCGCTCTCTACCGGGAAATTCATCTTTCTGGAGGTCTTATATCGCCAGGCCGGTCTCTAGCTCGCCGGCGTTTCTGATTTCGAGCTGTGATGGAAATGGTGTTACGAAATTGTCCTACCGGATATGTCGTCGTTTCATTGGCTACACTGCGGAGCAGTTCTCGGATGATGAGTACGAGTGTGAATTCGAGGAACACAAGGTTCGTATTATAATCAAGTTGGCAAATTGTTGGATAAATCAAAATCAACCAGCCTTGCGTTTTTCGAAAAGTTCGAATTGCTGAGACATTTGATTCAGATAATTAGATTACTTTCGGTTTATGTGTTGATTGGATTTATGTTGATCTTCCGATGATAGAGTTTCTCAAAATGGGAACTTTAGGTGTTTTTGAATTTGATTCTTTCGAAATTCTCCTTCTTTTTTTTTATAACGAGAAATGATTTGATGCATGGAATAAACTTGTTGATAGGCTTCATCTTCTGTGGCCAATGTTGATGAGTGGAAGTGGAAGTTAGGCATTCTAATAGCGAATGATAGCGAACGAGAAATTGTTTCTAGAGACAAAAGAGATCGAAGGGACTATGAGCAGATCTCAAATCTTGCCAAGAGAATGGGACTGTACAGGTATAGAAAGCAGACGTTTTATTGGGTCAATAGCCTGTTTCTTCTCATGGACTATGTGCTAACCTGATTCTTGTTTCTTTGGGGTTTTTGGTTCAGTGAAATTTATGGAAAAGTGGTTGTTGCGAGCAAGGTTCCTCTTCCCAACTACAGGCCTGATTTGGATGATAAGCGACCACAACGGGAGGTAACATTGCCTCCCTTGGTTTACCAAAACCATAAGGCACAATCTGTTTGTAGTTTAATGATGAAATTTCAATGCATTTCCATCGTGCAGGTGGTACTTCCTTTGAGTTTGCAGAGAAGGGTAGAGGGACTCCTCCAAGAACATCTTGATAGACAGCAGTTAAACTTAGGAAAGGCTAATGAAGGTGTAGCTGATTCCCAACCTCCTAAACAGACTGAAGAACTTCCTGATGAAAGCTCTGATTCGTTTCTCGATGGTTCTGTTATGGAGAAGGTACTTCAGAGGAGGAGTATGCGGATGCGTAACATGCAGAGAGCCTGGCAGGTATTACTGGAATCATCGTTACCTCGGCCCTCTAGTCTTTTTATCTAAGACTTTTGACTAAAGCAGTAATTGTTTGGTTGAACTATAGGAATCCCCTGAGGGACGGACGATGCTAGAATTCCGGAAATCTTTGCCTTCATTCAAGGACAAAGAAAGACTTCTTCAAGCTATTGCTCGGAACCAGGTGAACTTCTAGAGATGGTATTATTTGCATGGCTACTGCGATGCATGACAATTAATTTATTGTATGCCTTCTCCTGTGAAAATTCTCAGGTAATAGTTGTATCTGGTGAGACTGGATGTGGTAAGACAACTCAACTCCCGCAATACATTTTAGAATCAGAGATAGAGTCTGGCCGAGGAGCATTCTGCAGCATCATTTGTACACAACCTCGGAGAATATCCGCCATGTCAGTTTCAGAAAGAGTGTCATCTGAGAGAGGAGAACCTCTCGGTGAAACGGTAAGCCAAGATAATTAGGCTTCATCTGGAGCTCTAATTTGAAAGTTGTCTGAATACTCCAATTCACACTAAAATGTTGAATAAGGATGCTTGTTTATTCTTGATTTCATACCCAACAGAGAATTTTTGGTAGGTTGGGTTTAAAGTTCGGCTTGAAGGAATGAGAGGAAAGAATACACATCTTCTATTTTGCACGAGTGGTATTCTACTCAGACGGCTGCTTAGCGATCGTAATTTGAATGGCATAACGCATGTTTTTGTTGATGAGATTCATGAGCGGGGCATGAATGAAGGTACGGATTATATATATCTAATGTGTGTCTAGGTTTCTGTAAATCGAGTCTGATTATTACTTATGCCCCTTTTTCTATGGTTGCAGATTTCTTAATAATTGTGTTAAAGGAGCTTCTTCCACGCCGTCCAGATTTGAGATTGATTCTCATGAGTGCCACTTTGAATGCTGAACTCTTTTCTAACTATTATGGAGGGGCACCTACAATTCACATTCCTGTAAATATCTCTTCTTCCTCAATTCGGTCTTGATGCTCTGTATTTTCAGTATGCTTTCCGTATTTTCTTTATTTCTCTTTGAAGCCTTAAATGAATGTATATTTTTAGGGCTTCACACATCCAGTGAAGGCACATTTTTTGGAGGATGTGCTAGAAATGACGGGATATAAGTTGACCTCTTATAACCAAGTTGATGATTATGGCCAAGAAAAGACGTGGAAAACACAAAAACAGTTAATGCCACGCAAAAGAAAAAATCAGATCACTACTCATGTTGAGGTAATTTTTTGATATAAAGTGGAAATATCCTTAGATCTAAGATTTTAAGCTTCATATGACAGGTCAAGGGTTCTGTTAATAAAGTATGTTTGCTGAGCAGACTAAATCTTCCAATAACATTAGCTCACAAGTTCTCTCAAGATTTTTATGTTAAACAAATTTTCTTCAAAATTGCAGGAAGCACTCAGCAAGTCAAATTTTGAGACCTACAACTCCAGGACACGTGATTCACTCTCATCTTGGATGCCTGACTGCATAGGATTTAATCTGATTGAGGCTGTTCTCTGTCACATATGCCGAAAAGAACGTCCAGGTGCTGTATTAGTATTTTTGACAGGATGGGATGATATCAGCTCCCTAAGGGACCAAATTAAAGCCCATCCTCTCTTGGGGGATCCCAATAGGGTCTTGCTATTGACGTGTCACGGTTCAATGGCCACTGCTGAACAGGTAGATTTACCTCCTCATGTCCTCATGTGTTACTTTGTTTCCTTTCTACATGAGTCGTGTGACTCTGGATAAGTACTAATTGTAACTTATGTAACATGTGTCCCTCTGTTTCACGATTTCCCTCTTTACATATTTCTTTGATGTTTCTGCAGAGACTCATTTTCGAGAGAGCACCTCCCAATATTCGCAAAATTGTTCTCGCGACAAACATGGCAGAAGCTAGTATCACAATAAACGATGTAGTTTTTGTGGTTGACTGTGGAAAGGCAAAAGAGACCACCTATGATGCTTTGAACAATACACCTTGTTTGCTACCCTCTTGGATATCTCAAGCTTCTGCTCGACAGGTGAGTTCCTTATGCCAAAACCTATGTTACATATATCTGTATGTACCACATGTATAATTCTTGTGTTTTTCGTCGTTTTTACACTTGCCTTCACAACATTGACTCCTTTAAATGATTTTAATTGCATGATCACCAATGATGCAATTTCAGAAACATCTAATTTCTTTTGACTCCTTTCTGGTGCATCTTTTGATAGCTATCATTTGATATGCTTAACATTTTCTCCCTAATTGGCCTTCAGAGAAGGGGAAGAGCCGGGCGTCTGTTTCCGGGAGAATGCTATCACCTGTATCCCAAATGCGTGTATGATGCTTTTGCAGAGTATCAACTTCCCGAGCTTCTGAGAACTCCTTTAAACTCCCTCTGCCTGCAAATTAAAAGTCTTCAGGTTGAAAGCATTGCAGAATTCTTGTCATCTGCACTTCAGGCTCCAGAAGCTTTGGCCGTAAGTGAAAGATAAATGCCTTTTAATGCCTTTCTGGGGATTTAGCCAGTCGTCCTGTTGCTAGTAACAAATTTATTGGTTATTGGAATCTTCTTAGATGGAAAATATGATTTAATTGTACAGGTTGAAAATGCTATTGGATTCCTGAAGATGATCGGAGCACTGGATGAGAAGGAAAATCTGACGGATCTTGGTTTGTGTTCTAAGTCCTGCACAAAAACATGTTTCAGTCTATACTCTGCCCACTTTGCTAATGACTGACTTTGCCCGCTCGCTTTCTTTTTGACCTGTTCCAACTAGGAAAACTCTTATCAATTCTCCCAGTTGATCCCAAGCTAGGGAAAATGCTGGTAATGGGTGCCATCTTCCGCTGCTTTGATCCGATCCTGACAATTGTATCAGGGCTCAGCGTCAGAGATCCTTTCCTTCTACCTCAAGACAAAAAGGACGTAAGTAGAAGGATATGTGGATAAAAATCCATTTTTATTAATCTTGAATATTTAGTGATCGGTTGATTCATTGGCAAATAATTGTCTTGAAACACAAATTTTTCATGTTTCTGAATCTTATTTTCATCTGCTGTGGGTTTTAAGGCAACAGATAGATTGATATCGCTTTATATGGTGAATTATGTGGTTTAATCTTGCAAATGGAGAGAACATCTGATGAGTCCTTGTTTCATTGTAGTTAGCTTTATCAGCCAAGTTGAGATTCTCAGCAAAAGACTACAGTGACCACATGGCACTCGTTCGTGCCTTTGAAGGGTGGAAAAATGCTGAGAGGGAAGGATCGGCTTATGAGTACTGTTGGAGGAATTTTCTGTCAGCTCAGACGCTTCAGGCGATACATTCTCTGAGAAAACAGTTCAACTATATTCTGACAGAAGCTGGCTTAGTACATGAGGATTCAGCTCTCAACAACAAGCTAAGCCACAACCAGTCCCTGGTTCGCGCTATCATTTGCTCTGGCCTCTTCCCAGGAATAGCATCTGTTGTGGTAAGTCTAAGTCCCTATGCCTCTAGCCAAGTCTCATTTATTCTGTCACAGGGTTTTGTTGAAATTACCGTATTCTCCTTTTTCTTCCACAGCAAAGAGAGACTTCCATGTCATTCAAGACGATGGATGATGGCCAAGTTTCACTTTACGCGGTGAGCCTCTTCAGTCATATATTTCCCGAGTCCCTTGTTATAGCCAACATTTGTTTTAAATTGTTTTTACGGTTTCTATCTATCAGAATTCTGTTAATTCGCGGTTCCCGACGATTCCGTACCCTTGGCTAGTCTTTGGGGAGAAAGTAAGGGTCAATGCAGTGCTCATACGGGACTCCACCGGTGTCCCTGATTCCAGTTTGATCCTTTTCGGTGGTGCACTGAGCACCGGAGTACAGGTGATTTCTCTCATATTCATCTCTTTAAAACCCTTCCACGAGTCAGATTATGGGCTGTTTTGGGATTGAATTGGTTGAATCTTGTGTTTTTTTTTCTTCCAGGTGGGACATCTTAAAATGCTTGACGGGTACATTGATTTCTTCATGGATCCAAACTTGGCTGATTCCTACATAAAGCTGAAGGAAGAACTCAATAAGCTTCTTCAAAAAAAGGCGAGTTTCTTTTTCAGACTTCCAAAACGAAACAAGTGCAAAGTGCAGGTTTTTAACACCTTTAGTATCTCTACAATGTGCAGCTTGGAGATCCGAGCATGGATATTCACAAAGAAGGCAAGTACCTGATACTTGCAGTTCAAGAACTCGTAGCTGGAGACCAATGCGAAGGGAGATTCGTCTTTGGCCGTGACACAAAGAGGCCAAGCCAACCGCAATTAGGAGAGAACCAACTCTCCAAAGACGGGACAAACCCAAAGAGCCTCCTTCAGACACTTCTGATGAGAGCTGGACACTCGCCCCCAAAGTACAAGACCAAACACCTCAAGACGAACGAGTTTAGAGCACTTGTGGAGTTTAAAGGGATGCAGTTCGTTGGGAAACCTCAGAGGAACAAAACGCTGGCTGAGAAAGATGCAGCGGTTGAGGCGTTGGCTTGGTTGACTCACACCTCTGATAATAAAACCGAACAGTACAATGCGGAAGCAGATTCTCCACCTGATGTTACTGATAACATGCTTAAACTCCTTGGAGCACGGCGCAGGCGTTCCAAGGGCAAGTAGTGGAGTCTCTCTTCTCGGGCGGGATTGGTTTTGTATCTTGCTTGTGTGTGAAACTGTTAGCAAAGATAGTATAGAGAAGATAAAGAGGTTAGAAACATAAAATCCAAGAAATTTGGGGGCTTTAGTGTATTTTAAACAATAATTGGGGATATTTTTTATTTTTTATACGAGTTGTTTTTGTTATCATCTTGAATAAGTGCCACGTGGTATTTCCTCTCGAGGGGTTGTTTGCTCACGCAATCTCTCTCTCTCTCTCAGTCTACTTCTCTGCAATGGCTACTTCGAATTGTTGTTCATATGTCTCTTCTTCTTCGTTGCTTAGGCATCGCTCATCCTCCGTCGCAAATGTTACTCAGTTTTCGTTTCTGTATCCTCCTTACGGGGGTCGCTTACTGGCAGAACGCTTCGGTCTCGCAACTCTCGTTGTTTCGCGCCAAAACCTCGCGGTTTCTCCGCCGTCTGCGGCGGTGGAAGCTCGCATCTCAGGGAAAAGAGAACCGATGACGCCTCCGTACAACGTCTTGATCACTGGCTCAACTAAAGGTTCATTCACTTTGTCCTCGTCAATTGATTCAACGCAGAAAAGGGGGAAAAACATATTTTTGAGTTACGGAAACTCATTAAATTGACATACCATTAAACAGTAGTGTTTGATTTTCTTGATTGTTCAGGCATAGGATATGCATTAGCTAGAGAGTTCCTGAAAGCTGGCGACAATGTTGTGATTTGCTCTAGATCAGGTAAGAATCTCCCCACATTGTTGTCTTGAAGACCTTTTCTGGAAATTTTGTATCACTAAGTAACAATAAAACAAGTGTGGATAGTTACGGAACCAATCTTCAGGGAATATTTTTACTGTTATGACTGTTTCTGTCCCGCAGCTGAACGAGTAGAGTCTGTTGTTGATAGTCTTAAGGAAGAATTTGGGGAGCATGTGTGGGTACATCCTTCTTTTACTGTTCCTTTTCCATTCTGAGGTTTTTGCTAACACTGCAGTGATTTCATGAAATGTAATGCTTAAAACCCATTTTCTTTGACCAGGGAACCAAATGTGATGTTAGGGAAGGGAAGGATGTGAGGGAACTCGTAGCTTATTGTCAGAAGAATCTGAAATACATTGACATTTGGGTAATACATATGTTTCTTTTTTCTCGGTCTTAGTAATACAACGTTTAAAGTATGTTTTCTTTATAATTTTATACACATGGATGTATGTGCCATTGTCTAAATACAGTCTTGAAATGATACAGATAAACAATGCGGGATCTAATGCATACAGCTATAAACCTTTGGCAGAGGCCTCTGACGAGGATCTTATGTAAGTCTTTGTGTTAAGCTCGATCCCTTTCTTCATTAGTTTTCGGTGTTGCTTTCAGTCATTTACTTTTTGAAATCTTTATGCAGTGAAGTTGTGAAAACCAACACTCTTGGTCTGATGTTATGTTGCCGAGAGGTAGTGGATAGACGTATAAGAAGATGGAATTAAGTGTGTCTTTACGCTATTATCAGTTGGATTAACTGACATGTGTTGATGATTCATAGGCAATGAATATGATGTTGACTCAATCTCGAGGTGGTCATATCTTCAATATTGATGGAGCTGGTTCAGATGGGAGACCAACACCCAGGTTTTCCTAGATTCATTCAAAATTCTTGGGAATATGGCATATGCTTTAGCGGATTAGGCTCTCTTGTCTGTAATGTTTAATATCATTTTTCTTGACTAATCTAATCATTTTACAGGTTTGCTGCATATGGCGCAACTAAAAGGAGTGTTGTTCACCTGACAAAGTCATTACAGGTATGCCAAAGTAATATTTGTTGATTTCCTCTTCATTTTCCCTTCTCCTTATATATGACTTCTCTAGGTGTTTCCGTCTTTCATAGGCAGAGTTGCAGATGCAAGATGTCAAAAATGTTGTGGTGCATAATCTATCGGTATGTATTCAAGATTATAAGCAACAAAGTTTATGGCACAAACATGGAGATCAATAGAATGGATCTACTATTGTCATTTGAACAATTAGAAAGAATTCAAGATCTAAACATGACCATGATTCTAATGTGTTTCTCTGGGTTATATTGTTGCAGCCAGGAATGGTCACAACTGATCTACTCATGTCCGGAGCGACAACAAAACAAGTTCGATGACTTTACACGAAACAAAATTTAGATTCCTTTTCCAAGAGATTCCCCTAATATATTCTCTATTGCAGGCCAAGTTCTTCATTAATGTTTTGGCAGAGCCAGCCGAAGTGGTAAGAAACCCAAAGTCTCTTCTTTCTTTCCATTGTAAAACCATAACACAAGTTCAATCATGAGCTCTAATCTCTAGTCCCAGGATTCATGATTTGCGATTACACATGCTTCAGGTTGCTGAGTATCTTGTCCCAAGCATCAGAGCAATACCAGCTAGCGGATCTATGAAGCCGACTTATATCCGGTTTCTAACCGGAATCAGAGCCTACACCAAAATATTCTCAGTTAAGTCGATAATAGTTGTTTGCATTATTGCGTAGAAGTAGATAGATCTAACCATGTGAAGGATCTCTGCAAATACTTACCATTTTGTTTTATCTCTTGCCAATTTTGGGATTTGTTGCAGAGAGTTGCACTGGGAGCAAGGAAGAATAGGTATGTGACTGAAGAGTAGATATCTCCATTTTCCCTTCTGATCATGTATCAAACTAATTAAGGATTAGAAGTGTATTGGTTTCTCTATTTGTTCAATTGTAAATAAATACTTCTTCATTTTGTTAATCACACTTCGAAACATGCAAACTAATGCAGGATATATGGATTTGTGTTCTTTTGCAAAAATTGTTTAAGGTTTCTGAATTTTACTTTCACCCGAAAAGGTGAAAAAGAATGTTAAACGAGTTTGGTGAATTTGTTACCAATCAAGAACAAGGTAAACTCACTCGGAAGACATAGAACCGAAGAGACGCAGAATCTCAAAAGATAGAAAACTCGAGAAACAAAAAATAAAATAAAGAAAAACTCGAGAGAAGTCTCTTCTTCTTCACAACTGCCAATGTTGGCTGAGTGGTTTCTAGATAGTTGCGTGCGTGGGCACATCAACTGGGAACTCATGGATCTCATCCATCCATGGGTTCTTCTCCTTTTTAGGGTTCACCGACCTCACCGCTCTCCAAACCGAGCTGTTGCACTTGAACCCTGAACCAAAAGCAATCTGCCAAATCCTATCACCTTTCTTGATCCTTCCTTTGGCCTCGCTGTACGCTAACTCATACCACAGAGAACTGCTCGATGTGTTACCAAAACGGTAAAGTGTCATCCTCGAGGGCTCCATGTGCCAATCCGAGAGCTTCAAGTTCTTCTCTAACTCGTCAAGAACAGCTCTCCCTCCCGCGTGGATGCAGAAATGCTCAAATGCAAGTTTGAAGTCTGGGATATACGGCTTGATCTCCATCTTGAAGACTTTTCGTCCCACCAACGTTGCAAAGAAGAGAAGCTGTTCAGATGTTGGCAGCACCAGTGGTCCTAGCGTCGTGATGTTTGTCTTCAGAGCATCACCCGCAACAGCCATTAGATCTTTCGACAGGGTGACACCAACCTTGCTTGCGGAATCCTCTTCTTGGGTGATGCAGCCGAAGCATTTATCATCAGCTCCCTTGTGAGTCCTAACGGTATCAACAAGCTCGTACTTCGACCTTCTTCTGTCCCATCGTTTGTTCGAGAGAAGAATCGCTGCACCTCCCATTCTAAAGAGACAATTAGAGACAAGCTTTGACCTGTCGTTCCCGAAATACCAATTCAACGTGATGTTCTCCATGCTGATCACCATAGCGTAAGTGTTGGGAATGGTGTGGAGGAGATGTTTAGCAAGATCGATCGAGATCAAACCTGCGCTGCAACCCATTCCTCCCAAGTTGTAGCTGAGTATGTTGCCACGGAGCTTGTAGTGATTGACAACCATGGCAGATAGCGAAGGCGTCGGGTTAAACAAGCTGCAGTTAACAATCAAGATCCCAATATCCTTGGGGTTCACATTTGTCTTGGCAAGAAGCTCGTCGATGGCTCCAAACATGACAGTCTCCGCCTCTTTTCGAGCTTCTTCCATGCACGGGTTCGGAGGAACGTTGAGGACAGCCTCGGGTAAGTAAGTCGATTCCCCGAGCCCTGAACGCTGGAGGATCTTGCGCTGAAACTCAAGATTCTCCTCTGTGAAGGAGCCAGTGAGTTTAGAGCGGTCCATGAAGGTCTTCTTGGTGCATTTACGGGCATCGTCGGGTTTGAAGCAGGAGAAGTCGACCAAGTAGACAGGACGTGGCCGAGTCACGAAGTAAATGGTCATGAGGAAAACAAAGAGTGTGGAGCAGAGGATCACGGAGATGAGATTGTACTGAAGATGCTCCCAGAGGCTGGCGAGATCCTTGAGAGAGAAAGAAGAAATCTGAGCAGCGATCACAAGCACGAGAGGGGAGAGGAAGAGGTACATGCCATGTGTGATGAGGTAATGGTAACCAAGCTTCACATATTTGAGCTTCACAGACTTCTTGAAATCAGGAAGATTCTTATCAGATGCTGCTTCCATCAATGGCCTCTTCTTCTCCTCCTCAACCATCGCTTCCCTGTTTCCACAAATTCAAAACCCATCAAAAAATGAATATACAGATCCATTAAATATTCCCACAAATCATTTCTGGAACCTAAAGCTTCATACATTTCACATCAATTACTAGATGTAATCAAGATCAGAATGCATTTTTTTTTTTCTTTTCATCGATCAGAATGCATTTACAGACCTAAATTCGATTCATTTCCAAGCTCGGTAAAAGGAAAATATATGTAAGAGGGAGGTAAAACGACCGATCACATTGTATAAAACCTGTAAGTTATTAAGGAAAAGACTCGGAGAAAACAGAGTCTAACCTGAAAATTCAGAACTCACGCTGCTTACGGAGAAACCGAGAAGAAGAAGAGAGATAAATTAATTCAAGGGAAGTTAATCATCACCACAATAATTCAAAGGCGTTATTTTGGATAACCAGACCCCCAGATTGGTCGGAAATGCGATCCAAATATGATTTGATATAGTACGTACCTACCTGGTCTGGTTTTAACAAAATATAAAACCGGATGCTCATTGACCCAGTAGATTTTTTCATGATTTACACACATAATTAACTTTTTGGCCAGAAATGGTTTGAAAACCGTGTGGGCAAAAACATAATTATGGAACAATTGGAGGATAAACGCTCAAATGTGGAGCAACCAGAGGGAAAAAAACATAAATATAGAACAAATGACGTTAATAATCGTAAATATGAATTAGTCCGAGGGTAATATTATAAATACAGACGGATCAGAGGGCAAAACCATAGTTATTGAATAAAATGAGGTTAATGAGCAAAACCATAATACAGATCAGACAGTCAAAGGGTCACAAGACTCACAGCCAACAAAGTTACAAAGGTACCTCTGTTTCTGACTCCAGAAGTCGGAAGAGCTGATCTTGCTCAACTGCTCGGCAACATTCAAACTCAAGAGAAGCAGAAATTGCATCTGGTTCTCATCTCATCTACTCAAATCTCGATATGTCAATAGTTGAACCAAAAGTTTCTTACTTTGGTTCCTTTTTCTTGCAGACCGTCACAATGCAGGTAGTAAAGAAGACAGGAAGACCATTAGAACGAATTTATTTTTTGATTCTTGAAATACTATTTAAAGGGTTTACGTGCTTAATAATATTTAAACAAGAACGAAAAGCGATGACGGTAGGTGAATTATTAATGCACATATAATATTGTTTTAATATCATGCACACAACTTGGTTACGTTCTAATCACATTAGATATGTTACGGCGATATATACAGTATTAATGAGATACTAAGACCGATAATCTATCGTTGTTGTCTTATTGATAACCAATTTGCATTTCTTTTCTATTTTTGGTTTGTAAGAGAATAAATCGCTATAGAGTTTGAATAACTCTTGAGATTTAATTACAATTACTGATAAGTGTCAATTATGGAGAAAATCTACATTACATGGTTTCTCAGTTACTGTTGATTAGCCAATATACTTATATTTATATGCAATCACAATTTAACAAGTGGAAATCCACCTGAAAGGATAACTTCACTAACCACAGTAGGTCTTAAGAAGAATGTGGCTGATTCCAAGCCAAGTTTCTTAGAGATACGGTTGAAGAAAGGTGACCTGAACAAAGAATACGGTGCTGATCATTTGCCTAAGGAGCGCTGACCACCATTGCCGAGCGGTAACACTAAGACTTTGGTTCAAATTTCGGACAAATTTTTTTTCAATCGTGATGTTTTTTCCTCATTATATTTGTTACTATTTTAAAATATACTTATATCAAACCAGATAATCATAACAATAAGTCAATAACACCATTTGTTTAAAAGTTTAGAGGTAGCAATAGTCGTACACAAGCATTCGTTATTTTGTTTTTATATACTACTTTATTTGATATTTGTCGTTTTCGATGGAGGCTATCACATTGCATAAGAAAGTATATCGAAACAAGATGCTCATGATCACAGGTTATCTGTCATCGAAAAGATCTGCAACAAAATGAAAAAGGTGAAGCATGATATATTTAGAGGACAACATCTTCGTGGGAGTACCACGCAGTATGAGAAGAGTTAACAGGTATAGACGAAAAGGAGTTACTACACTAGGTCAATATATGAGGGTTTCATATGGTTGATGATATGATTGCGAGTGGTCATACTTATGCAGCCATTGTGCTGCTTCTGATTTATACAAGTCAATCAGATTTCCTCAAGCGAAAAATCATTAGAATCATATCAATTATCAAAACTAAATATAAACTTAGACATTGTAAATTATATTGAACTATTTACCCAAATTCAAAATTTGCAAACACTTTAAGAGTGAAGCATAATGTATCATAGAAGCTTGTTAGGTAACCAATATGCCATTTAGATTGTTTGCTTTTTGGGTTCAAATTTTGGACAAATTTTTTTTCAATCGTGAAGTTTTTTCTTCACTGTATTTGTTACTATTTTCGTAAATAAAAGTAACAATGTTATGAAAGAGAAAAAGTTAGTAAACTACAACAATGATAATTAGGAGAAAAAAATATCTCTTTAGATGTTCTTCTTCTTTCTCCTCGCAAAATTCTTAGATCTCATTATATAATGCATGTATAATTTAATTTATGTCATTGATAGATTTAACATGGATTGTCATTGATAGATTTAACATGGACTATCAATTAATGACAATCAGAGTATTACTATTTTTGATAATTAACATTGTAATTCATCCAACATCATCTTCTAATTATCGCAATTGATAAACATAAATCTTATTGCTTTTTAGATTATCTTCATTCATAGCAGTTTTGAAAAGCAACTCCTTTACCAATCAAATAAATTAACATAGAAACAGCAGCATAGTGTAAAATTACAAACGAAAAACGCATACCATTCTAAACGAAGTAATGCTTGCATATTCATAGTAAACCATTTTGAAACCGGCAAAGGTAAACCATTTTGAAACCGGCAAACCGGGTAAAACCATTTCAACCCGATTTAGTTATTTTCAGTGTACGCAAAATTACGGTTTGACCGAGTAGTTAGTTCGCCGCTTTCTCTTGCTTCTTTTTCACTGTGCCAAAGTGTCAATTTGTATGATTGAGAAGAGGAGGAAAGAATCGGAGAGAAAGATAGGATGAATCCCGACGATTTCCAGAAAAAGGTTTCCATCAGAGATCCCTTCACCGGAGAAATCGAATCCGAATGTGGAGTTTCCGGCGGCGAGTCTACTAGTTCTACGGTCGGGTCCGGCGTCGCCTCCCAAACTCTTGTTCTGCTTCGGAGTCTGCTGGAGATTCAGCAGCGTCGGGCCCAGGCATACGCCAAGCTCAAAAGGTTTGATTGATTATTGGAAATCTCTCGTAGGGTTATGTTCATCCGAAACTTGCGCGATCAAACTTCTTTCCTGCGGTTTTGTTAAGTTCCATCTCCTTTGATCCACTGTCCTGAATGTTGAATCTTGAATCTTGAAATTGAGTGGCAAATAGTGTTTAAGAATAAGAAAAACATGTCTCACAGATTCTGGATTTTTACGTGTTTGGTCAATCTTCCTCCACTAATCTGTATATGTCTTCAAACTCAATTATCAGAGGATTCTCAGAGTATGTGGAATCTGGTGCTGAAGCACTCTATCAGAAGCTGTGCAGCGAGATTACTGCAGAGTTCAACGAATGTTCTAAACAGGTGTGGATCTTATCTGAGTTTTCTTTTAATCGATTACCTTCACAGTGTTGATGTTGAAGATGATTGAGCCTTTGATGAAAATGCAATGCAGGTGCGCGAAATGGAATCTCTGTTTCTGACTCCAGAAGTCGGAAGAGCTGATCTTGCTCAACTGCTCGGCAACATTCAAACTCAAGAGAAGCAGAAATTGCATCTGGTCTCATCTCATCTACTCAAATCTCGATATCGATATGTCAATGGTTGAACAAAAAGTTTCTTACTTTGGTTCCTTTTTCTTGCAGACCGTCACAATACAGGTACTGAAGAAGGCAGGGAGACCATCAGAACGAATGCTGACACATGAGAACTGCAAGTTCAAGAAGCCGATGCAGCACGAGTGCGTGCATCTTCATGAGATTACGGAAGCTGCAGGAACAGAGGAAGCAGAAGCGGATGCAGAGTTTGATAACGCTTTAAAAGAGGCCATTAGAGGAGTGCAAGATTCTGTGACTTGCATCAATGAGTATTTGGAAGACATTAGGTACGAGATTGATGCCCTTGAAGCCGAATAATTCCCAGTCCCATTATTTCTTCACTCTTCTAAGAAAACTTGCAGTGTTAAAAAGGCTGTGGCTAATTTAGCTTAAGGTGTAAGATATATTTAGATATTGTGAAGGATGTGAAAAATGGAATTTGTTCTCAAATTTATAAATTTTGGTACAACTATTATGATCTATTGGGGACCGACTTGACTATTTATGAGTCAATCAAGTGACTTATTACAAGCGTACAAAAGCAAATCCTGGGACTACTTTTTGTCAAAAAAAAAAGTTGGGACTAAAGAGACATTTTGTTACAAAACCAAACTTTGTGGGTAAGCGTTCATACACCTGAACAGACACAAAAACCAAATTATACCCACCAAAAAATATTAAAGTTATTGGCATTTTTGGGTCAAATTACATAAGATTTGTAGTATTCTTTTGTAACAAATAGATTACGGAGCAAAAACTTTGTCATACGGACAACAAACTAGTTGCTTTGACCCACTCACCATATGTCCCAAACTCCTTCACTCTGCCAGATGATAAAAACGCATACACAAAGGTTCATAAGTTTCTCACGAGCGACACAGAGAGTGAGTAACAAAATGGGAGTAATCTGATTTGACTTACATATGGAGATTGGTGGGATCAATCTCGAGGAACAGGTTGAAATAGAACCGAAGCCCGTCTGGACTCATGTCTCTACACAGCAAACCTGTTTGAAACAACACCATAAATCTAACAGATTCATCTTTCTACGAGCTGGTTGGGATGAGAGTTGGATTTTGTTACCTTTGGTCTCTGCAGTAAGTAGATGTTCCTTAGCCATGGCTGGAGCGATTTTCAGTGTCAAAGCTGCATCACTAGCAGTGACTCCGGTTCTTAGAGTTTCCATTTTGGTCACAAGCATTCTGATTCTACTCATAACCTGAATGGGCAGAAAAATATTTCATCAGGTAGATGGAAACAAAAGTGAAAAGGCACATTCAAGAGAATTATGACACATCCGCAGCAAGAAAAATGAGAACAGGAATCAAAGCACTAACAATAAGATAGTGAAACATAAGAATATGAGACTTTAAGAGTACCTCCTCGTCGCTATGGGACTTGTTTTGGATGACCATCACACCGCTATCAAACTTCCGCAGCATTACTGGACTACCAATCACAACACATGACAGAGTCAATATATCTACATACTGGCTTCTTTAAATGGTCATGTGATAGAGATTCAAACTTGAAAATAGAATCTAGGAGAAAAGATTTGAAATATACATACACATCAAATTTCTCCCAGAGGGTACAAGCTTGCCACAAATCGTCTGGAGAAATTAGCTCTGAGGCAAAAGATCTAGCATTTACAGGCTGAAGCGGAAAAACAGAATAAAGAACTGAATCAAAACATTATATTTTGTTAAGCTCCAACCTGTCCCACGAGCACGATTGAAGTGGTAGTACATATCGGTAAGGCTGATCATTCCCCCAGCTTGTTCCAATGGGATTCTGACAAAATCTGCCAACTGCAGGTACACAAATAAGGATTTCAACCTCAAATTCATGTAGGTCGAAGGACTTAAAAAACAAAAAGCATGTTACAAGCTAGTGATAATGAGACAATTATCTATGATGCAAAGTTAAAGGAAGAGAACCTGGCGGGACAATTCTTGATGGTACAAGGCGCCAGCAGATTCTTTTGTAACTGGGGAGATAATACCAACGCTCAACATCCACTGTTGCATTTCTTCTTTAGACCCCATTTCTTCATCATCAGTTGATCCGTTCTGGCTACTTGGAGCAGACAAGAGCTTTTGCCGCATTTTTTCTGCCAGACTCACCATCTCTTTAGCCTTACTCTGTAAACGATTTACAGTAAACCCAGTAAGAGTACTAGAATATAGACACAGTTTGTCTTGCACACGAAACTAATAACCGAACAACAAGCCCTTCTTACTAAAGACTGACAGTAATCCTAAAATGGTTGCATCAAAGTTGACAATTTTGAAGAAATGGTCTAGGCACCTATCATCTATCGATAAATTTCTTAACTTGGCATCAGAATTATCTCTTTTGAAATCCACGAATAAATGTAAGATGATTTTACATTGGCTAAAGAAGAGCAATACCATAAGAGCATTCAAATCCTGGAAAGCATCCTGCAAGCTCTTGTCTGTGCTCTCCCATTGTTCTTGCTCTTTCCTCAATATTCCAGCCAATCCCACCATCCTCACCGTCCCGTCGTTTCCATATAAACCTTGCGCAACCGTTCCTGATCCTGACCGGGAAGTCTCGCTCTCCCTCTTTACCTCCTCTTCTTCCCATGCTCTGCCTCTCCAACATTCCCAGAATTTCGTCAAGAATCCATCGAAATCCCCTTTCCCCCTGAAGACGATAGTCACCACAACCGAACCCGGGTCCGCTTGGAATCGGATTCGGGGAGAATGGAACATAGACTTGATGGATTTCTTATGGGAAAATATGTGAGTAATGGCGGCGAGAGGAACGGAGGAAGGAACGGCTGCGTTTGACTGAGAAGGGATCCATATGAGACGATGAGTGGTGAGGATAAGATTCCCGGACCTCAAAGCGGTGAATCGCGGCGGATCATCTTCGGAATCTAAATCTACAGATGAGAGGAGGAAACACTCGACCTCATTGCGTCGAATCACTGGTCTGCCACTCGTAGTCACCTCCGCGTTCTCAAACAAACCACCGACTCCGTTGCTGCTTCCACTGGCCATGGAGACGCAATTCGGAAGCAGATCATACAGTTTTTAGCTCCGTTCCCCTCTAGTACAATCAACAGATCGTTTGACCAATCAGGGCTCGATGCAATTTCAATAGCTCCGACGAATTTCCCGGCGACGATGGATGGACGGCGTTTAGAAAAACTGAAAAACCAGATGCCTGCGGTCAGAGAGAGATTCAACGAAGAAAATCGTCATAAATTAAAATCTCAATGGTTTATAGTAGAATTACACTTTAGTCCTTATTAAGAAAACATATTACACAATCGACATTTCTTTATTTCACTTTTGCTCATTTACTCCATAAGTAAACATTACTACTGTGACATGCATATGGTGGATAATTTACCTAGTTATAAATTTATAGTTAGGTTGATATATAATATAACTAAAAACAATTCAAGATCGTCATTTTAGTGACAGACACGTCTAGAATTGGTTTATATTAAAATTTCATTTCAGTCCTTATTAAGAAAACATATTACTAGATTGCAATCGACATTTTTAATTTCACTTTTGAGTCCAAATTTGTTCACAGGCCAAATAATGAAATCCTTATCGACGAAAACCCATTTTCTTTGACCAGGGAACATTGTGGCCATATCACAGCGCGTTGTCCTCCATAGTTCCTTATTACGATGTTTGATGAGATTTGATTTGATGCATGTGAAAGAAAAATGCCAAGTGTACACAAAAAGTGTTGAAAATGATATGAAACAAAATGAAGAAGTGGAGAAGTTTTCAGACAAGTAACAAAACACAATAGATATGGTCTTGGTCAGTTAACTGTCGGCGAATACGCGCGTGTGTGGTTCTTGGTATCTTAAGATGAGGAGTTTTGTTGCTGACACATTCCATAGGTTATGTCAAGGAAACATCAGATATATCTTCAAGATTCGTTGATGGTTTTTATTCCTCTGGATGATTCCTGGATCCTTAGCTGATTTAAAATAATCAATTATCACCCAGATAAGTTGTTGTTTTAACTCTTGCAGTTTTCATTAATTGTTAACATTATAGCTACAAGTTTAATTATATTGGCTTTCATTGGTACCTTGTGTATAACGTGTACTGCTTCTTATTTAACCTAACGATTCGACAGCGACTGTAAGAAAATGGTGGTACGGAGAGGTGGTACTATTATCTCATGTCATGTAGTGCCTCTATTTCCTACGGCTTCTAACGATATCTATCGATCGTACCAATATATATCTCGTGTGGTGGTTACTTATCAACTATATAATTTTCATCTGTATAATAATATTATTTTGTATAAACATAAGGTCATCTTTCATAAATATTATAACCTTTGATGTTTACATATTTTTATGTCTAACAAAATAAACATAACTACTGTAACATGCATAAGGTGGATAATTTACCTGGTTATAAATTTTTAGTTGCGTTGATAACTACAGACAATTAACGGTTGAGTCCACGCTCACTGTCATCTTAGTGGAGAATCAATCTATATACAACATTTGATTACGGCAGGTTATACAACCATATCTCGATATGATTTTCTTCTTCGAGTCTTGTATACTTTCTTCTCATACTATTTAATTAAAGACTTTACGTACTTAATAATAATAGTATTCAAACAAGAACGAAAGCGATGCTATTAGGTGAATTATTATTATTTTATTTTATTTGGTAAATTATTAATGTACATAGATTATTGTTTAACCATCATGCATACAACTAATTGGTTCCAATCACATTAGTTAGTATGTTACGACGATATGTACAATAGTACAAGTATTAATGAGATACTATGATATTCGGTCGTTGTTGATGACCAATTTGCAATTCCTTCATATTTTTGTTTTTGTAAGGGAATAGATATTAGTATATTATTGACCAAAAAAAAAAAAATATTAATTAGTATATTACAATTACTAATAAGTGTCGGATTTGGAGAAAATCTAACAAGTTCGTAGATAATTGAAAAATCTACATATTTTCTGAAAACTCCAATATTGAAAATTCAAAATATCGGACTTGAACAGTATTGAAGACTGAAATTAAAGTGACATATTAAAATTCAAAACTTGACCGGATCCGGAGTAGTGGTGATATCCTTTTTTTTCAATTTAACGATACAAGATATATATTCCCATATTCCTAATTAACAAACAAACATTGTTGGTTAATTGCTTTCCAAGTGTACCAATTATCACCCCTAATCTGGAGATACAATCTTTATGATAAAAATAAGAAGAAGATATGAGTAACTCCTATAATGTGTCTTCATTGAAACACACCTATTAGGGGATTAATAGTTTTCTTCAACCAACAAACCAAACAATAGAAGACACAAGTCAATGTTGGAAAGAAACTTAAGAAAAAGACCAATTACCATTCGATTACATATTGAAAACAGAGAGTACAAACTCAGATTATGTATGGAAGATAAGTTCTTCCAGAAATCAGGTCACTCCACAACCATGTTGGCTTACAACGGAAGTCCTTGTTGTTATCATCTATTTTGGCGAGCATGACATGTGTGGCTCCAGAACTGTTTAATTCAACCATCGAAATTAGGAAGTCGATGTCCGTAATCACAAGGATGTGAGTGAATTCTCTGGTGATGTCAAGCGAAACCAGAAACATTTTCCCTAAAACATTAATATCGGCATGTTTGTCTTCGTCATAATAAATTATGAAAAAACAAAAAACAAAAAAAAACAACCAAGCGGCGATGACCAATTGTGCGAATCAGGGGCGGATCCATTTTCAAGCTTAGGGGTCAGCTGACCCCACTAAATTAATAATTTATTTCTTAATTACCACATAATTCATTAAGTGACCCCCTTAAAAAAATTATTTCTTTTTTCGTTAAAGGGTTTTCTTGCAATTAAAAGTAAAATACTACAGAGTAGCATATATAAACCTTACAGCCCAAAAACGTCAAAAAAAGAAAAGATAAAGAGATACAAAGATCAACCAAATCCATGAGTGTGAGACCACTTTTGGAGAAGTGAATCTCCTCGAGTAGATCCCAGG
>OVBJ01000283.1:22956-67544 GCA_900406535.1 Noccaea bulbosa
AAGCTCGGCATTTGTCCATGACAGAGCTGAGGAGTAAAGAGAAAACTTTCCGAGGAGGAAGAGTAAGCCCATCATGCAGTCTTCGGTTTGACTCCGTTTCCATTTCTGCTCATTGTTTCTAAAACAATTTCATTCTTTCTTTATTTTTAGTGAGAAAAAGAAAACAAATAACTAATTTCTATCTTTGACTATAATATATTTATTGTATAATCTCCAACTAAATGTTAAATTTCATTATATATTTGCATATACATTGAATTTTAGGTGATAAATATTTCCAGAAAAAATCCAATACTGAACTATTCAAAGCATCAAACTCAGAGTTGAATAATATTGGAGACTGAAATATACAGTGACATAATAAAATTCAAAATTTGAACCGGATCCAGAGATACAGTCTTTATGATAAAAAAAAAAGAAAGAAATGAGTAACTCAGTATATTTCTGATTATAAAACGAATATTTAGGTGAGTAATAGTTTTATTGATACACACCGGACTGCTACGTATAAAATTAAGATACAACAACAAATAATCACATCTCCTGTGATAAACCAAAAATATAAATTTATTTATAGCAAAACATTTTGGGAAAAAAGAAAGAAATGTATACGGCGGCTCTTATAAATAAATAAAATAGTTCTAGAAGGCTATGAAAATGATCAAGTGCTGCTTCTTTGGACCAACACGACATGACTTTTCCTCACTTTCTCTTCCTATCTCTGTTTTTATTTCGCTGCCTAATATGAAATTAAATATAATTTTAGAAAATTGAATAAAAGATTCGTCGACGTCGCCAGCCATTGGCGACTTCTGCTTCTTCCGACCTTCTCCTGTTCTTTGTCTTCAGATCTTTCCTTTCCCTCTCGTTCTCTCTCTCTCTCTCTCTCTCTCAAGTCGTCGTTTTCCTTCGTCTCTTTCTCGTTCTTCGTCTTCGCTTGACCTCGCAGACGAGATACGAAACTCCATTTATTAGCCTCTCTCTTTCTCTCATCTCCTTATTCCTTTTCTCTTTTTAAATTATTCATCTTCTTCGTATTGACGTATACGCTTGCGTCACCTCCATTTCTCTTCATCTCTTTCTCTTCATTCCATTTCTGGTAGATTTCTTTTAGCGCGCAAAAGTAAAATTCGTCGAGATCCGGATCTGCCCATTTGGGATTGCTAGGTCAATTTTGGTTTCCTTGTGCTGGATCAATTCCATTTTCGTGTTGAGAGAAGGGGTTCTCTGTCTCCGATTTAGGATCTGGATCTGCCCATTTGCAATAGATACAGGTCCTTTTGCTGGATTAATTCCATTTCCGTACCTTGAAGGGGGTTCTGTATCCGATTTGGGCTTCGGCGTATGATATTCAAGCTGATTCGAGCTCTGGGCATTTGTTTTGAAAGCTCGAATCATCTTCTCCGGGAGGTGTGTTTCAATGAATTTTCCATTTGATCCGATTATCTTTTAAATTTTTCTGCTTTCATTGTCCATCAATTCCGTGAGTGGTCCCCGAAATCGTGGACCCGCAGATCCTCTCGAATGGATTCCAGGAATTCGATTGATAAACCGCCTCACCACGAATCAATATCTTCGAGATGGAGCATTTCTTCAAAAGACAATTCCGTCAGAGAAGTGACTTTCGGCGATTTGGGATCAAAGCGCATCCGCCATGGATCAGCTGGAGCTGATTCAGAGATGTTAAGCATGTCTCAGAAGGAGATCAAAGACGAGGATGCTCGCTTGGTCTATATAAACGATCCTGAGAGAACAAACGAAAGGTTTGAGTTCACCGGGAATTCAATCAAGACAGCAAAGTACTCTGTCTTCACCTTCTTGCCCAGGAACTTGTTTGAACAGTTCCATCGAGTTGCCTACATATACTTCCTTGTAATAGCAGTGCTCAACCAGCTTCCACAGCTTGCAGTTTTTGGCAGAGGCGCATCCATCATGCCCCTCGCCTTTGTCCTGTTGGTCTCAGCTATCAAAGACGCCTACGAGGATTTCCGGAGACATAGATCAGATAGAGTTGAGAACAATAGGTTGGCTTTAGTGTTTGAGGATAATCAGTTTCAAGAAAAGAAGTGGAAGCATATTCGGGTTGGGGAGGTCATCAAAGTCCAGTCCAACCAGACTCTTCCTTGTGACATGGTGCTCTTGGCTACGAGTGATCCTACAGGCGTTGTCTATGTGCAGACGACTAATCTGGATGGAGAGTCTAATTTGAAGACGAGGTATGCGAAGCAGGAAACCCTTCTGAAAGCTACTGATTTGGAGTCGTTTAATGGATTTATCAAGTGTGAGAAGCCGAATAGGAACATATATGGGTTTCAAGCCAACATGGAAATTGATGGCAGGAGGCTCTCCCTTGGACCTTCTAACATTATTCTCAGAGGATGTGAGCTCAAGAACACTGCTTGGGCATTAGGAGTTGTTGTTTACGCTGGTGGTGAGACGAAAGCTATGCTCAACAACTCCGGAGCACCGTCAAAGAGGAGTAGGCTAGAGACTCGGATGAATTTAGAGATCATTCTGCTATCTTTGTTTCTTATCGCCTTGTGTACTACCGCAGCTGCGACCGCAGCCGTGTGGTTGAGACGGCACAGGGATGACTTGGACACGATTCTCTTTTACAGGAGAAAGGACTACGCCGAGAGGCCAGGGGGGAAGAATCATAACTACTATGGTTGGGGTTGGGAAATATTCTTCACCTTCTTTATGGCAGTCATCGTGTACCAGATCATGATACCCATTTCTCTCTACATATCGATGGAGCTTGTTCGGATTGGTCAAGCATACTTCATGACCCGAGATGATCAGATGTACGACGAGTCTTCAAATTCGAGTTTTCAGTGCAGAGCTTTGAACATAAATGAAGATTTAGGGCAGATCAAGTATTTATTCTCTGATAAGACGGGTACTCTCACGGACAACAAGATGGAGTTTCAATCTGCCTGCATAGGAGGTGTAGATTACTCTCTCAGGGAACCGGCGGAGAGTGAGCATGCAGGATACTCCGTTGAAGGTAAAGAAACTATAAATAACTTTTCTGCTATTTTGAGTAGCATGTTTTTCTGTTCACTGATGACACTTCTGGTGATGCCTGAATTTTGTCACGATACAGTTGATGGAAATATTTTGAAGCCAAAAATGAGGGTGAGAGTTGATCCTGTGCTGCTTCAGTTGACGAGAAATGGCAAGGCAACAGCAGAAGCAGAACGTGCGAATGAGTTCTTCCTCTCACTGGCAGCTTGCAATACAATTGTACCTATCGTTACCAACACATCTGATCCCAACGTAAAGCTGGTAGATTATCAAGGGGAGTCCCCTGATGAACAAGCATTGGTCTATGCAGCAGCTGCATATGGTTTCTTGCTCTTAGAAAGGACCTCTGGTCATATCGTTATTAATGTGCGAGGAGAAATGCAAAGGTAATTTAGACATGTGATGACTAATTTAATGCAATTTTTAATCTGTGTTGTCATTGCATATCATAGTAGGTGGCCTATAGCATTTATTCCCTTTCTCTTTGCCCAGTGCAGGTTTAATGTCTTAGGACTGCATGAGTTTGATAGTGACCGGAAAAGAATGTCAGTGATACTGGGATGCCCCGACATGTCGGTGAAACTCTATGTAAAAGGTGCAGACTCGTCCATGTTTAATGTCATGGAAGAATCCTGCGGTGATGTCATAGAAGCGACCAAGGAACAACTTCATGCTTACTCATCTGATGGGTTGAGAACTCTTGTTGTTGGGATGAGAGAGCTCAACGATTCAGAGTTTGAGCAATGGCATTCTTCCTTTGAGGCGGCAAGCACCGCTTTGATTGGTAGGGCTGGATTGCTAAGAAAGGTTGCTGGAAACATCGAGACTAGCCTTAGGATAGTAGGAGCCACTGCAATTGAAGACAAATTGCAGCGTGGTGTTCCGGAAGCAATAGAATCTCTCAGAATTGCAGGGATAAAAGTATGGGTCTTGACTGGTGACAAGCAAGAAACTGCCATATCCATTGGCTTCTCATCGAGGCTTCTGACAAGAAACATGAGGCAAATTGTAATAAATAGCAACTCGTTGGCTTCATGTCGGAGGAGCTTAGAAGAAGCAAATGCCAGTATTGCAAGTGTTGACGAAAGTGTTAACGTGGCCTTGATTATCGATGGTACCAGTCTCATATATGTACTTGACAATGATCTTGAAGATGTGGTAAGTGAAATTTTGATGACGATCCCTCGCTTTTGACAGTCTTTCATGGTGATGTAATTGCTCACTTTTTGCAATGCAGCTCTTCCAAGTGGCATATAAATGCTCTGCTATACTCTGCTGCCGTGTTGCTCCTTTCCAGAAAGCCGGAATCGTTGCCCTTGTAAAGAACCGAACGTCCGACATGACTCTTGCCATTGGTGATGGTAATTACTCCACTCTTCTTTCAAAAAATTATTCTGCCTGATCATGTTTAAACAGAAACCCTTTTTTTTTTTTTTTTTTTTTTTCCCAAATTTTTTCNTCATCTTCTCATTTGCTTCGGGTTTTGACAGGTGCCAATGATGTCTCCATGATCCAAATGGCTGATGTTGGGGTAGGGATCAGCGGCCAAGAAGGTCGCCAAGCTGTGATGGCATCTGATTTCGCAATGGGACAGTTCAGATTCTTAGTTCCGCTACTGCTCGTCCATGGACACTGGAATTACCAAAGGATGGGCTATATGATACTATATAATTTCTATAGAAATGCAGTTTTTGTTCTTATTTTATTTTGGTGAGTACCTTTCTTACTGCTTTTTATCCGTCTCAAAACAACCACCACAGACTAACCCTCACCATTTCACGCAGGTACGTTTTGTTTACTTGCTACACATTGACAACCGCCATAACAGAATGGAGTAGTGTCTTGTACTCGGTCATTTACACATCGTTCCCTACGATAATAATCGGTATTCTTGACAAAGACCTTGGAAGGAGGACTCTTCTCGATTATCCCCAGCTCTATGGTGTTGGCCAGAGGGCAGAGGGATATTCCACTACGCTCTTCTGGTATACAATGATTGACACAATCTGGCAAAGTGCTGCGATCTTCTTCATTCCTCTCTTTGCTTATTGGGGCAGTACCATTGACACGTCGAGCCTAGGAGACCTATGGACCATCGCTGCAGTTGTGGTGGTTAATCTTCACTTGGCCATGGATGTAATCAGATGGAACTGGATCACACACGCCGCCATATGGGGATCCATTGTTGCAGCTTGTATATGTGTCATTGTGATCGATGTGATACCCACACTCCCTGGTTACTGGTAACCTTCTCTCTCTGAGTCTCTGTACATGTCATCCTGTTAAAGCAAATTCAAATGGATATAGAAAGTCTCAACTTTTTTGCTTTTTCCGACCTATGTTTTTTTTTCTGTGACAGGGCAATTTTCCAAGTGGCCGAGACATGGATGTTCTGGTTTTGCTTGCTTGCCATTGTTGTAACAGCATTGCTTCCTAGATTCGCGATCAAGTTTCTTGGTGAGTATTACAGACCTTCCGATGTTCGGATTGCTAGGGAGGCTGAAAAGCTTGGAACTTTCGGAGTATCCGAAACTCAGGGAATTGAAATGAACCAGATTCGGGATCCTCCAAGAAGATAATATGACGTTTCTCAACTCCATAATTAATTCTTTATACCCTTCAGCGGAAGTAAATATAAATTATAAATATATATTCCCAATTTTTCCCCCTTGGTTCCTTACTACCTCAGAGTTTGTTGGGTTGTACTTTGTAGTGTAACAAAGATTACATAATCTCGGCTGTATTTTTCCATTTTGTTGTAACATAACGCACCAGTTTTCCTTTGTAAAGAGAACCTCGAAATTTGATTTTATTTCCTGGATAAACCAATTCCCAGTTCAGTGCCTAATTAGTTGATTTTAGCTCTACACACATAGTTTAAATTTTCATTGCTTGCTGCCTTGTCTAGTTCTGAATAAAACTGACTTGCACCCTTTTATCACATTCATATAACATTTAATCAAAAAAAAGATACAAGTTTCCAGAGATTATCCTAAAACCGATCTTATAACATTACATATCCAACAAGAGAGAAACATGAGAACACATCTTCCACAATCCGAGCAATATATAGAGGTTCTGATGGACAAGCAGTAAAAACCCTTCACAGCTGGCGTCTTCTGCTTTTGGAGAGATGATCGAAAAGAGACTCCACACTTTATTTGCCACCAAAAGTAGAATGTTCCACTGATCCCTGTCAGATATAAGAATCCAGAGGTCTCATATGTTAAAACAAATTCATGAATCTAGATTCAGTAGATAATAACAAATGGGACAGAGATCCAAACCTTTTGCAACTAAAATCATGAGACTCCAGTTGTTTATCAGAGATCGCTTTCTCTCCATCATCAACCAAATGAACCACGGCAATACTCTGATCCGCAAAAGCATTTCTTGGTGCCATATAAAGGATTGCCATTTTGAGTTCCACTTGGTCGAGAAACTCCATAGTCATAAGTTAACTCAGTCAGGGGAGGGATGTGAGAAATGGCAAAGAATGCGACATGCAAGAAGAGTTGACTGTTGTTTTCGTAAGTCACCGGCTGCCAGAAAACATTGGGGGAGCAACTGTGGTTCATGAATCTGGCAAGGTTCCCAACATTCTTAGCACTGACAATTAGAGGCAGCGGCATTTCAGATTCTTCAGACATCTCCTCAGAACCATCTTCATCCGCTAAGCCAGGCTCATAGTTCCATTTGAAAGGTGTATAGACACGGGTTGTATCAAAAGTATAATCATCATTAGCCATAGTTTGTTGCACCTTCGATTTGTCTCTGGCCTCACCTGCATATATACATATAAACGAGCCAGCACGAATAGGATCCCATGAGCGCAAGCCCCATCCTCTATTCACTGTCCTGAAAACTTCAAGCTTCACTTTTACTCCCATTTGAGTCACCTTGTTTTTGCAAGGTGCGCACGGGCAAGATGGGCTGCATTCATATATCATAGGCTTGCGGCTAACCAGAACTCCATTACCGGAGTAGGGGAAATCACCTCCATTCTTCCTTATGCAGTGACAGTTCAAGTTCCCTGGTTTGCATGAGGTGCCACAATCACATCCAAAAGAAGGCTGCGTCAGCTTAAACGAGTCTGAGTATTTCACCGTTGTGGAGTAGGTGAAAGGAGCAGGCCCATTCTCTGCATCAACGTCATTCACAAGTGAAACAGGTATGCTTTCAGCCCCGGAAGTGAGATCGGGAAGAAGGAGCCCTTCCCTTGAAGGCAACCCCGCCTTCCATTTCTGGATTGCAGTCCATGTAGCAAATGCAGGAGGTTGTCCAGGAGCTCTGACTAGTTTATACTTGAAGGTGTTGTGTCCAGATTTTCCTTTTTCCATCCATGACTCCTTGATCTCATAGAGCCCATCATAAATGTAGATCTTCGCGCTCTGAGAAGCCTCTTTCAATCCCCTGATTACCCTAACCGCATTGTTCCTATGCAAGCTCTTCTCCAACGCAAGATTGCCCCTTTCGAGCTTTTGGTCAGATGTTTGCTTCTCTTTATCAGCATTACCACCACCCTGACCAGTATAAACCAAAACATCGGGATTACCTTCGTCATTATCATAATATCCAGATGACACAATGCTCGTAGCGATAGGCTCTTCTTCCGTTTCTCCCTTGACAACCAGATAGTCAATCCCAGCCATGGATGGAGAGTGTAACCCCACCAAACACATCTCGAACCTGAAGAAGAATATGTCCCCAATCTCAACACCAGGAACAATTCCAGGTCTTTTCTTGGAGTTTGTACGGACTCCTCTGCTCATACAAGTAGATCCTGCTTTCAAATCAGAGCGTTTGATTGCCCCACTAACTGCTTCCTTTGCATCTTCAAGCTGGGAAAACCTTCTTCTCAGCGCATCAAACCGAATAAGAACACTCATCACCAACTCCCTATTGCCATTCTCTCTGTCAGCCACACTAATCCCACTCTCGAAATTCACATTCTCAGGCAGTCGCGGCTTTTTAGGCTTTTTAGGGATCTTTCTCTTAATAGTCGATCCCTCAGGTTCTACGTCGCCATTAGACGTATCCGAAGATCTGAACGACCTCAGAGGAGTAACCAGCGAAGGCTCAGACGAATTCTGAGGCTGCTGTTGAGGTGTATAGTGGGGCTGAGACTGAGGTGGAATGTGGGCTTGATTGAGATCTGGCGTGTGCTGATTCGACTGAGACGAGCTAAACGGATAGAACGGTGAGAAGCCAGGCGGAAAAGGACCGAAAGGAGGTGCGCAGACGAAAGGCGGAGCTTGATTTCCACTGGGGAAGACGGGTCTTAGAGTACGCAATGGCTTGATATCCAATACTCTCGTCTTATCAGTGTAGTTCCCAAAAGTCCCTTCCATAGTTTGCAAATCAAATTTCCTCGAATCTGATTTTGAGATCAAATGGAAAATGAAATCCTTGGAACCAAAAATCCACCCTTTTTTTTCCAAATTAACCTAGCTACAATTACAGACAGCTTCTAGTACAACCCCATATCAAAGATCAGAGATCCTCAAAATCGAATTACGCGCATGCAGAGAGAAACCATCATCTCAGATTCAGAGGTACGATAACAGCAACGGATGTTTACAAACAAAAATGAAGCTTGAAACTGGAAAAAAAGAAAACCTGAAATTGGCACTTTGGAGATCGTGCACTCTATGAACTCGTTCGTCAGATTAGGGTTTCCGAAAAGAGAGAGACAGGGAGAAGAATGAGAGGGAAACAAATAGAGAAAATTTATCCAACTTGGGTAAAATAATTTATGAAGAGATTTGGAGTTTATTATTGGACTAACATCTGTGACTTGACTGACATCTGTAACAGTTAGAGAAGACGCTTAGATTAGCCGTTGGATCAAAATCTTTTTTACTTTTTTAACAGTACAAAGATCTAAAATGACTGGATACCTACGTAAAAGGTTGTCGTTTCCGTTTTATATTGTACTTGTGTAGTTCATTCATGTGTTGGTGATGTAATTACTTTTTGGAACTTTTGTCGGTTGCCGGTTTTCACACGTGCGCATAATTTTGTATCTATGTATGAGTTAAAGCTTCCTGAATAACCAAGCTAAACCAGTTCGAAATAAGCACATATGTTTTTTTTTTTTTTTTTTTTTTTTTTTTAAAAAACGTAACATAATTAGGCGAAAATTGATTATAAGGAAAAAAGAGAGAAAATGGTATAATTATATTATCATCAACTAGTGTATTATCATAAACATAATATGATTTTCGCTGCAAATCTTCTTATTTTGTTCATTGCGGTTTGCAAACCCATAAAGTGTTAAAAATGACTTGTACCCTTTCATCACATTCATCTACTCTTTAACCAAAGCAGACTAGACTAGAGTCTCCAGAGATTTGTCCTAAATACACCCTGACACTAGTAATATTACACATATCCAACAGAAGAATAACCTTAGGAAGAGATTTCCTAAACTCTGCCCACTGTTCCTCCACAGGGATATCTTGTTATCTTCTCCGGTACTCGCCGTGACTAAATCTGCATCCCAAAAAACATAACTTGAACAAATATATACTATCCTTCAACTAGCTATGACCAGCCTACCAATTTAAATCATAACGATTTACCAAGCGACTTGTTGATTTCTACCAGCAGATTACATTCCTAAAGTGCATACCAATTCACCACCAAAACTCGATCACGGAATATTTAGATTCATTGTCCCAAATGACTAGTTCGGTTACTTTCCTAATCTCTCACCAACCAAGGACAAAATGAAAGAAAAAAGGAAACCCCCAAGAAATGCGATAACTGGAGATTTACCAACTCGTATGACTCAAAACGCATGGATCACTCAGATGAATATTTCAGTATCTCTACTTTTTCTCGGAGAGAATCACCAACAGCGAGAAATGTAAAATCAAATCAAATTTTGGAGCAATAATCGAAATCACTCATTAAGCATTGAAAAATGCCAAGATCGATCTGACGGTTGAAAACATGCCACAGATCTTTTTTGGTTTTAATTGAGATCCAAGCAATCTAACCCTAATTTAGCGAAAAAGTCTCCAATTCTCTCAGTCGAACCATGGCCGGAGATGTCGTCTCTTACGATCTTATCAGGCCCGGTAAGAACTAAGAACTCTCTCCATACATACTTTACCAAAAATAATTGATCGTTGCAAATAATTCGTGTACTTATTGTAATTCGTTTACAGGCATAGATATCGACGGTAAGAGTACTCTCTCCATCCTTTACCCTAAAATTATTTTCTTAGATTTCATCATTGTATAGTAATTCGTTTATCTCATCATTGAAGGCTTCTGCGGTAAAAACTCGTTCGATCTTTTAGAAGAGAAAGATATCTCCGGTAACAAGTCTCTACATACTTTGCCAAAAAAATGATTTCATCCTAAGTAAAAAAAGTTGGTTTATTTCACCTGTAATTCGTTTACCTATTTGTTTAGATGGCGAACAAGTCTACGATTGGGAAGATGGCTACGGCGGTAAGATCTCTCTCCATCCTTTACCCGAAATTGTTTGTTTATTTAGATAAAACTAATATTGGGTCATCTAACTTATATCGTGATTGTAATTCGTTGATGTCTTGTCAAGAATATTGTGAGAGGAATACGCATATCTTTTGGGATTTTGCGAAATATCCAATTCCTAGGGACAATCTCCAACATGTTAAAACTAATATCACATCAGCTCTTGGTCAAATGGGCATTCGTGGTGTTGTGTTACTCTGTGCGTTTGGTGAGAAACTGGACCACCTCAAAGATGAGTACTGGTCCAAAGCCGGAATCTTTTACCTAGGTGAATTACTATTACTTAATCTGGAATCGTGTCGTTTCTAGTTTCTACTTACTATTATTATATATATATATATATATATATATATTGCTTGCTTCAGGTGAAAGTGAAAGTGAAATGGCTATGGAGCTTATTTGTACCGCACGCTCGTCCTTTCCGAAGTATCCAAATAATTTCCTGGTAATCCCAGGACCAGACCCAAATAGTGAGCTGCACAGGGTTCTTAAATGTTTGGAATCGAGAAATCACGATGTTCTCTTAGTATACCCGCCTGACGATGACAAGGATGGTCTATTTCTTGGTTCTGTACAGTCAGTAGTTGGCTGTACACGAGGTGTGTATGGAGGAAAGCCTATCATCAGAGGGAGAAGGTTGGAAGATACTCCTGAGATCAAAGATATCTCGGCTCTCAAGTCTCTCCTGTCTCGTCATTCGGAGAGGAGAACATTCGTCTTGTGGGACTTGCTGAAATTCCCAATCCCTACTTATGCGTCGTATATTAAAGCTGCTGGAAGAAATATCAGATTAGCTCTTAAAAAAATGGGCAATCATGGTTGTGTGGAAATCCTGGCGTACGATGGTGCCAAGCTGAACCTGAAAGACCGCAAGGATGACTTGAAAAGAGCCGGAATCATATATTTACGACTAGGTGAAGTAACAGTTTCTGTGCTTATAGTTATTATATGTCTGTGTGTAATATGTTGTTGATGATATATATTGCTTGCTTCACAGGGTATACACGAATGGTTGAGGCCCTTGGATATTTCGCACACGAGTGCCTTCCAGGAACTTTGGTGCTACTCCCGAAACCAGACCCAAAGACTAAGCTGGACAAGGTTATTAAGGATGTGGAACAGCAGGACAACAATGTTACTCGAAGACAGATATCTTTGTCCATTTATTCTTTCTGTGGACGCAATAGTTGAATGTATACAAGGTTTAGATGGAGGAGAGCCTATCGTCAGAGCGACATGGATGGGAGGAGGCGTGGAAGATTTCTCCAGTAAGTTAAGAGATCCGAAATCCATTGATTTAGTAAGATAATAGTGGATGGATCAAATATTTTTAACCTATATTCTTGTAATTCGTTTATGCCTTGCAGAGCATCCTATCGGTATCACTGCCCTCAAGATAGGCGTGTTCTGGGACTTGGAGGATTTCCCATTCCCTACTAAGTGGACTCCTGATGTCATCTATGAGAAAATCAAATCAGCATTTGGTGTTGGTGATGATGGTGACGTGTCAATCTGGGCTTATGTTGATGACAAGGAAGGGTCTTGGGGTGGGGATTTCCTGAGGAAGAAGTCTTGGAAATCAAGTATCTACTTCCTTCCCGGAGGAGGTGAATCGAATCCTTTTATTCCTTTCTCTTTTCTTTTCTTCTTATAGAGACTATATGATCTCATCATCAGCTGCAATATTTTGATATTTGTCTTGCAGGGGATAAATCGGCGAGACGTGATAGAATGTTGCATGACATCTTTCTCTGGCAATACGACTCTCCTATTGGCTATAGTGATCCAGCAGCATTGATCGTGCTATCGGATAAAGTCAAAGATGACCAGGTGTTCTCCGATGTGCTTAGATCATTGCATAAAGCTCATTACAGTGTTCGCTTAGTAACTCCGCCTGAGAAGAAGGCCGTACCAGCAGCAGCAATTGGCAGTGAATGGCCAAAATCGCATTTTGGTGTAGAATACACTTTTCGTGAATAATATGGCATGTCAATTCCGAACAACCGTCGGATTTTGCCGGGAGCTAGATGCTGCTGATATGCCCGTTTTGCTTTCACAAGATGACATCGGAAATTCTCTTGTTATTTCAACTACTCAGTTATAATTTTATGTATTCTTCCTTAATTAGTTTAAACAGGAAATTCTCTTGTTATTTAAATTACTTGTCTCTACTCAACTAGACTCTAGTTAATTAATCCTATCCCATCTTATGTGTGTTTAGTTTATCGAACGTCTCTCTGTGAACTTGCACCGCAAGAAATCGCTGGGAACTATTTTGTTAAAGAAATTGTTATACCAAATCTTAAAACAAGTTCTATGCGATAACGATACACGGCAGGAGAAGAGTAATATTTGTATGATATGACAAGTTCAATGCGATATACACAATTCGCTCTCTCTTTCCAAAAACCCTATGGAGCTCCTCCTCCTATCTAACTTGTCTGGGGTTCACATATATCTCCCGAAACCGCATCTACAAGCGTGAGAAGGGAAAATAGTCAAATACACCCATATCATCACTGAAACCAAGTGCTTGCAGTCAGCCTAGTGGGTTCTATTTGGTGTTTGTTCTGCAAATGACACATTCACCATATACTCGCGCCAACTCCACGAGAACCTGGTGCCAAAGCGGACTGTGAAACTGAGCATGTCGTCGAGGGAAGTGGATCAGGAAGCTAAACCAGTTCGATTTAAGAACAGAGCTTTTCTTTTAGAGACATAATTAGGCGAATATTGTTTTTTGTTATATAGTTAGAAGGAAAAAAAGAAAGAAAATGGTATGAATATATTTCATCAACAAGTGTATTAACAAGCTGTTTAAGTGACCCTCATTTTTTGTTTTTAACATAATATGATTTTCGCTGCAAATCTTCTCAGTTTTTTCACTGCGTTTGCAAACCCATAAACTGTTAAAAATGACTTGTACCCTTTCATCACATTCATCTAATCTTTAACCAAAGCAGACTAGAGTCTCCAGAGATTCGTCTTAAATACGACCTGGCACTACTAAGATTACACATATCCAACAGAAGAATAACCTAAGCACACATCTTCCGCAAATCAATAGATAAGATTTTTGATGGAGAAGCCAGCAATAATCCTTCACAACTTGCGTCTTATGCTGTTGAAGAGAGAATCCAGAGGTTAAATGTGTTGCCAAAATCATGAATATAGATTCAGTAGATAGATAATAACAATATGGGCAGAGATATAAAACCTTTTGCAACCAAAATCATCTGCCTGAAGTGGTTCACCGAAAGGTCGTCGTTTTCTGGCAATCATCAACCAAATGAGCCGCGGCAATATTCTGATCCGCAAAAGCACTTCTTTTTGCCGTACAAAGGATTGCCAAATTGAGTTCCGCTTGGTCGTGAAACTCCATAATCGTATGTTAACTCAGTCATGGGAGGGATGTGAGAAATCGCAAAGAAAGCAACATGCAAGAAGAGTTGACTGTTGTTTTCATAAGTCACCGGCTGCCAGAAAACATTAGGGGAGCAACTGTGGTTCATGAATCTGGCAACGTTCCCAACATTCTTAGCACTGACCATTAGAGGCAGCGGCATTTCAGGTTCTTCAGACATATCCTCAGAAGCATCCTCATCTGCTAAGCCAGGCTCATAGTTCCATTTGAAAGGTGTATAGAGACGGGTTGTATCAAAAGTATAATCATCATTAGCCATAGTTTGCTGCACCTTCGATTTGTCTTTGGCCTCACCTGCATATATGCATATAAACGAACCAGCACGAATAGGCTCCCATGAGCGCAAGCCCCATCCTCTGTTCGCTGTCTTGAAAACTTCAAGCTTCACTTTTACTCCCATTTGAGTCACCTTGTTTTTGCAAGACAAGCACGGGCAAGATGGGCTGCATTCATATATCATTGGCTTGCGGCTAACCAGAACTCCATTCCCAGTGTAAGGAAAATCACCTCCATTTTTCCTTATGCAGTGACAGTTCAAGTTCCCTGGTTTGCATAAGTTGCCACAATCGCATCCGGCAGAAGGCTGTGTTAGATTAAACGCCGCTGAGTATTTCACCGTTGTGGAGTATGTGAAATAAGCAGGCCCACGCTCGGTATCAACGTCATTCACAAGTGTAACAGCTATGCGTTCAACCCCGGAAGTGATATCTGGAGAAATGAGTCCTACCCTTGAAGGGAAACCCGCCTTCCACTTCTTGATCGCAGCCCACGTAGCAAATGCAGGAGGTTGGCTAGGAGCTCTCACTAGTTTATACTTGAAGGTGTTGTGTCCAGATTTTCCTTTTTCCGTCCATGACTCTTTGACCTCATAGAGCCCATCATAAACATAGATCTTAACACTATGCGAAGCCTCTCTTAATCCCCTTATCACCCTAACCATACTATTCCTAAGCAAGCTCTTCTCCAACGCAAGATTGCCTTTTTCGAGCTTTTGGTCAAATGCTTGCTTATCTTTATCAGCATTACCACCACCCTGACCAGTATAAACCAAAACATCAGGATTACCTTGGTCTTTATCATAATTTCCGGAAGATACAACGCTGGTAGCAATAGGTTCTTCTTCTGTTTCTCCCTTGACTACCAGATAGTCAATCCCAGCCATTGATGGAGAATGCAACCCCGCCAAACACATCTCGAACCTGAAGAAGAATATGTCTCCAATCTCAACACCAGGAACAATACCAAGTCTTTTCTTGATGTTTGTACGGACCCCTCTGCTCATACAAGTAGCTCCTGCTTTCATATCAGGGCGTTGGATAATCCCGCTAACTCCTTCCTTTGCGTCTTCAAGTTGGGAAATCCTTCTTCTCAGCGCATCAAACCGAATAAGAACACTCGTCAACAACTCCCTATTGCCATTGTCTCTTTCAGCCACACTAATCCCACTCTCGAAATTCACACTCCCATACCGACGACGCGGCCTTCGGATGCTTCTTTTCAAAGCTGTTCCTTCAAGTTCCATGTCGCCGTTAGACGTATCAGGAGATGTCAATGGAGTAACCAAGGAAGGTGCAGATGGAATTTGAGGCTGAATTCGCTGTGGATTCTGAGGCTGATGTTGAGGTGTATAATGAGGAGGGTGGTGTTGAGGTGGATTCTGGGTTTGATCGAGATCTGGCGTGTGTTGATTCGATTGAGACGAGCTAAACGGATAGAATGGTGAGAATCCAGGCGGAAAAGGTCCGAAAGGAGGAGCGCACACAAAAGGCGGAGCTTGATTTCCGCTGGGGAAAACAGGTGTTAGAGTGCGCAATGGTTTGATATCCAACACTCTCGTTTTATCACTCATGTATCCAAAATTCCCTTCCATGGTTGCAAATCAAACGGACAATGCTATCGTCCAAACCAAAAACCCAGCTGTAGAAGATCCTGAATATCACAATTCCATCTTCTATTTTTTCCCCAAAATTAACAAAGATCGGAGATTCTCAAAACCCGATTACCGAATATAGATAGATTCAAACAGGAAGAGACGAAAAACAACAACAACGGACGTTGACTAACAAACCCAGAAAGCTCCAAAACTTCACAAAGAAAACCTGAAATTCGCAGTGAGAGATCGCGCACCCTTTGAGCTCAGATTAGGGTTTCCGAAGACAGTCCCAGAATTCTTGTTTCCGTTTGAATTCGTCCTTCTGGGCAAGTGCAGTCTACTCTCAGCTGGTGATGAAATTACCTTTTGGGACTTTTATTAGTTTTCCGATTTTATCCCGTCTTTCCTTAAGCCAATTTGGTAAAAATTAATTTACTTTTCCCCCTTAACTCTTACATCCTCATAATTTTGTGCTTAACATATATTTAGGATATTTCAGGTCCATTTGGGTTGTCTGGTAACTAGATAAATGTTTTTTAACTAGCTGAATAGTAATTGTTTATCACTCACAATTTATTTTCACTTGAGTCACCACCATTAACATACATCACAAACGAATCCAATATGATAATATAATATATGGATGTGGATTTTCAGGATATATTAAAAAGAAAAACACTGTTTATATTTTTATTGATAGTAACAAGGAACAAAGGAAGGTTCTGTAGCTTCACAGTTCACAGCGAAGATCAGAGAACCCAAAATTCACAAACTTATACTTAATAAACGCAGCCGCATACGTCACAAAACACACAAGACATAAATTGAAAAGATAAATTAATATCAAGACAAAAAGAAATCAACACATAATCTTAAGAAAAGAGATGTGCGTTAACTAATTACTTGCTTACTCGATGGCACTAAACTCCTCGATCATCTGCTTAGAGGAGCTTAGAACAGTTACAAGGCATGAACATGCACCCACGAGTACCATTAACTCCAGCTGTGGTCCAACCACGGAGCTTGCGTGCGATCACAACCGAGTTAACCACGTCATCGGTCGGTTGATAGATGGTCAAGAGCTGAAAGCCTTTGAGGTCAGAAGAGTCGACTACTGGATATAAGAAAGCTCTAAGAGCATGAGAACAGCTCCAGCATCAGCCATGTGTTCCTCCAAGTGCTCAATAGCTCTGACCTTTGCCTCTTTGTCCATCCCAACAAGAGCAGCCAAGAAAACGACATCGTATTGGTCTTAGTCCTTCATTAGCGTTTAGCACGTCCGTTGTGTGGAAGATGATGCGTTTTGAGAGGTCCGGGTCGCGAGAGACGAGGCTTGACGCGAGTGTGTTTGCGTGTGAGTCAATGTCGAAGTTGTGGAACGTCGTGTTCGGGAGGTGAAACTTGGCCAAGGCGATGGATGTGAGAGGCATCGGACCGGATACCCAGATTGTAGCTTTCAAAATTATACAAGCCCATGGCTATAGTGTTTTAGGGGACTAAGCCCAATACAATACATTTGTTCGTCTTCTCTCGGGTTGGTCTCGACGACACGGCGGTTCTCGCGGCGGAGCTATTCCTGAGGTACGGTGTTTGTTAATTAGCTTATCTCTCTCGGAAACCCGCGCCGCTGATTCCTCTTCCTTTTCCTTTTCCTATCAATCTCTTCCTCTCGCATCTTGCTTTTTTGATTTGTTTCTGTTTGTCGATAAGAATCTGATTTACTGGTTATGGAAGATCTAAAGACAGAAGAGACTTGTCCGATGAAGCAACTGTTGCAAGGCCACCGTCTCCGTAGCTTGGCTAAGTCTATCATGCTTAAGTCTGAGAAACTTGTACGCTTTTCTTCCTTCAAGTTAGGTTGCTACTTCACACCCGTAGATAGATGCCTTGGATTAAGTTATATGCTACTTACTAATCTTTGATATTTTTTTTTTTTTTTTGTTGGCTGCAAGGTTGAAACCTATGAAAAGATTGAAGGTGATATAGTGCCGCTTCTTTTCCAGAGTCCATCATCTACAGTGTCTAGTGCCTTTTCTTCTCGTTTAAAAGAGGTTTTGTCTTCTTCTTTGTTTCGCGTTTTTGCAGGATCATCTTTCGTTTTTGGCTTAGCTTCTTTTGGTTGTTTTTGTCTATCAGATTCTTGAATATTATGGAACGCATACTTCTGCACCCCTGGTAGACTATGAAGCACCACCCTCCATGGAGGAACCAGTAATTGCCTTCACCGCACAGGTAAGCTTCTGTTTTATGTTTGACAACATATCTTTGACACTTTCTAACACTAGTGTAAGCCCCTTTCTTCTTCTTCTTTTTTTCCAATTGTAAAATCTGCGCAGGAGTGCTTTGGTCGGTACTTGGACTTGCGCGATCTGTATAACCAGTACATCAACTCTCCTTTCGGTGAAAGGGTTGATTATTCTGCTTACCTTGATGTTTTTTCTCAACCAGAGAAAATACTGCCTAAGCTTAAGTTGTCTAGGTTAAAACATGTCATTGAATTCTCTTCTACTAAGAAATATCCATTTTTATTTACTTGGCTGAATTTTTCGTTTCTTTTTCTTTTTGCAAGGCAGTACACAGAGTATATGGAAGCTCTGCTAAGGTATTTAGTCTGCTTTTTCAAGCGAGCCCATCCGCTGCCAGATCCGGACAGAATACTTTCTAAGGTTTGATCTCCTTTTCTTCTTTATGTTTTCCTTATCATAGAAAAGTTGTTCGTACAGCAATAATTACTCGATGTTGGATGTTGCAGGTTGAAGCCGATTTAGAAGAGCAGTACGGAGACGGGAAAGTGGAAGGCTTGGAGAAACAGGGCCAAGAAAATGAGCTGATTCCATCTCAACATGCTGTTTACTACACCACAGTTGAGGAACTGATAGATTTGGAGCCTGAAAAGCTAACGGAGGTAATGAACTATACCTCAACCCCTAATATGTTTCTTGAAAAAATATTCCCAACTATATGTCTTTTAATGTCATTTAGGCGTTGGCGGCATTAGGATTGAACACTGGTGGTTCTCAGCAGCAGCGTGCCAAGAGACTTTTCCTGACAAAGGTAGTAATTTATACACATGCTATAGTCTCCATTTAGAATCCAGTCTGAGTGTGTAGATATTGTTTGAAGCTTGAATTGTTAATTATTGCCTTGCGACATTTTCTTTCATTTCTGTTTCAGCATGAACGTTTGGAAAGGAGACAGTTGCTAATGGAGGCCCAGGTGAAGAAACTCTGCAATTTACTTGATGAGGTTTGTTGACTGAAGTTTGTATTTACCTTTCCCTCCCTAAGCATGTCATATGTTTTTAGTTGGGCTTGAACTACCATGTCCTCACCTTGTACAGACAATCCAAAGGACAAAACACAAGGGAGAGGCTTTGGCATTTGAAGTTCATACAGAAACAGAAAGTGGTGCAATGGGTTGGGATGGGAAGCCTATACCATACTGGCTCGACAAACTTGGCCTTGGCCAGGTAATGTAGTTATTATCATACCAACCATTTGATGATTGATGTTGTTGTAAAGGAAGAGAGGAAGTCTGTTGTTAAGACAGTTTTTTGTTGTTGTTGTTGTTGTTGCTGTTTTATCTGCTTGTAGGTGTATAAATGCGAGATATGTAAGAACTATGGCTATGCGGGGAAGGTGGCGTTTGAGAGACATTTTGAAGAAGGGCGCCACCAACGCCGATTGCGCTGCTTAGGAATCCCAAGCACAGAGAAGTTGAAGGGAGTTACTTCGATTCAGGTATGTTGGCTCTCAAGGTTTTGTTAGCTGAATTAAGCAAATAGGTGTGGAATTGAGATTGTTTGTTTCAGGAAGCAAAAGTAATTATGGGGATGTCAAAGAGGCGGAGGCTCCACCGGCCATTCAATGCTGATCAGGGAACCGAAGGGAATCAAGCTCCGGCAATTCCACCTCCAGGCATCAGAAGTGTATTGGAGAAAACCGTGGGCATCCTTGTAGATAAAGGGTTAAAGACGGAGAGGAGGATCATAGAGCTGTATGGGGGTGTAGCAGGATTCGAGTTTTTGAAAAGCAGTGATCCTCATCACGGTTTTTACAAGCACAGGCTAAATGAACTCCGAGCTCATGCTACTGACTCGGCAGCTACACGTTCACGTGGTTCGGAAAGGCTCCATCCGGCTGAGAGACGGGTTGCTTATGCTCCTCGGCCTCGTGAACCTCACATGTTTACATGCAGACTCCCTGAAGGGATCACGGGCAAGGAGCTTGAAGTTATTAAACTCACAGCGCTGTTTTGGGCGCTGAATGGGGGATGTTACTGGGAGGGTTGTAGTGAACGATGGAATAAGGATCCTCAGTTTGAGTTTATGAAGCCAACTCGTGACTGCAGCAGCAGGTCCACTTTTTTCTGTCGACTTTCTTATGCGTATATGGAACTAGTAAGTCCTCCCGAAAGCTTGAAAGAAACGCTGAGGGAGAATGCCGCTGATATGGAGACGGTTCTTGGGAATTGTTTCCATCGTCTTCAGTGGGCTCGATTCGTGGAGGAGCAGCGGGAGAAAGTAAGGGAGGATTACGCACGGGAGGTCGAGGCCAGGTGTGCTCCAGTTCCACATGCCCGCCTGTGCGAGATGGCGAAAATTGCTTCCTCCATTGAGTCCATGATCACGTCATCCCTACTGCAACGCAAGTTTGGTCAAAGGGAAACTACAATGTTTAGATTTTGGTTATTACTCTGTAATGAAAGAAAAAAATCAACGAATAAAATTTATCAACCCTTTAAATTCCTTGGAAAACAGAAGTTTTAAGATAAGCTCCGATTTAATGTCTTTCCTTAAGCCAATTTGGAAAATTTTAATTTAGGATATTTCAGGTCCATATGGTTTGTTTGGCATTCGTGTTTTCTTAAGGAAATTAAATAATGTTTTTAAAATACCAGAATAGATCCATATCCTGAAAATTAATTGTTTATGGGTTTGGCGTGGTATCAGTCACAAATTATTTTCATTTGAGTCACCACCATTAACATACATCACAAAAGAATCCAATATGATCATATATAATATATCATGGATGTGGATTTTCAAGATATTTTTTTAAAAAACATTGTTTATATTTTTATTGATTTATTGATAATAACAAGGAACAAAGAAAGGGTTCTGTATCTTCACAGTGAAGATCAAAGAACTCAAAATTCACAAACTAATACTTAATAGACGTTATTACAAAACACACAAGACATAAATTGAAAAGATAAATTAATATTAAGACAAAAAGAAATCAACACATAATCTTAAGAAAAGAGATGTGTGTTAATTAATTACTTGCTTACTCGATGGCACTAAACTCCTCGATCATCTTCTTCTTCTTGCAACGATTGTTCATAATCGCATGGACCTTAGAACAGTTACAAGGCATGAACATGCACCCACGAGTACCATTAACTCCAGCTGTGGTCCAACCACCGAGCTTGCGTGCGATCACAAGAGTCAACTATTGGATATAAGAAAGCCCTAAGAGCATGAGCACTCCTTAGCATAAGAACAGCTCCAGGAGCCATGTGTTTCTCCAAGTGCTCAATAGCTCTGACCTTTGCCTCTTTGTCCATCCCAACAAGAGCAGCCAAGAAAACGACATCGTATTGGTCTAGTCCTTCATTAGCGTTTAGCACGTCCGTTGTGTGGAAGATCATGCGTTTTGAGAGGTCCGGGTCGCGAGAGACGAGGCTTGACGCGAATGTGTTTGCGTGTGCGTCGATGTCGAAGTTATGGAACGTCGTGTTCGGGAGGTGAAACTTGGCCAAGACGATGGATGTGAGAGGCATCGGTCCGGAACCAAGGAAGGCAATCTTGGTCGGGACATGGGTCGTGTGTTGACTCAGAAGATCGAACTCGATCTTGCTTAGCTTGAGGTAGTTGTCGTAGTAAGGAAAGATGTGTAAGTGGTCAAGTGGGTTTCCGTCTTCTTGTAAAAATCCCAAGATTGTGGAGAAGTGTTGCTCTAAATAACCTTCGGCTTCACCACAGAGCCTGATGAGATTAGATCTCATGTCTTTGACTTCTTCAGACATCTTTGTGACATCGATGTTTGTGTCCGTGGGTAAGCACGTGGACACGAGTTGCCCGAACAAAGTGTCGACATTTTTGGAAGGTTTTAAGCTCTCGAGCTTTGATATTTGGTCGTATAAGTCGATGATTTGCTTCACAACAAGATTGTTTTTGCAAGCCATGTCGACACTATGAGGTTATTTTTAGGAGAGATGATGAGTATTGGATTTCTTAAAATTAGACTTAGAAAAATCTTGTGTGTTGTGTGACTAACCCTCGCAAAGGGTCGTTATTTATTGGCAGTTGCAGCTGTGGGGTCCATTCTTCGTTGAAATTATTTTATTTATGGATGATTCTATTCATATACGTTCGTAATTTATATGTGGTTACTGTGGTCTGTCTCGTTTACAAATTACAGTGATAAAATATCAAATCAAGAAGCAGATATAATCTCTACACACACGCACAACGCACGATAGTATTCGAAATATAATACTTTGTTTACACGGATAACAAATCTGGTAAGACAAAAGTCACAGAAATGTATATGACAATATAGTTAAAAGTCGATCATTTACTTTATCAGTTAAAAATAAATATGCATATATATCTACATTAAATAATGGAACTTATCTAATTAGATAAATAAACGGAAGACTATTTTCTGTATATTTTGAAGTATTTAGTTGCATAATCATCATTTTTGTACATATGCAAAATAAAAGTGTGGCATTAGGAGCAAGATCATTGGAGATATGTTATCAAAATATTTTATTTAGGAATCACAATATTTCTATTAATATTTAATTAAAAGTATCTTAAAACTTAAGAAAAGTATCTTAACATCTCTTATATAAGATATTTTTCTTAAATTTTAAGATACTTTAATTTAAATATTAATATAAATTTTGTGTTACCAAGAAAAAAAAAATAGAAAGATACGACTGTTAATCATGTTCTAACCATTCCAAACGAAAGCCTTTACCACATGGCATGATCCACAACTTGGACTACAATGTTTGTCAATTAATTAGCTAATATTTAGATTCCGTTCACTAAGTATTATAATGCTTGGTTGCAAATAAATCTCCGATTATTTTGGGCTTAACAACTATAAGTGGTCTAAGCGGGACAAAATTGGGTGGAATAGATAGTTCCATTCGGATTCCCTCAGAACTTTAACCATTTGCAATGAATAAATTGTACGTATTAATTCATTAAACATGCATGCGAGAGTGACGAGATTTCTAGCTGGAGCGGCAGTTTAAGGCTTTAAGAAATCATTTCCACTTGTCAGATTTTAAAGCCGATTAACGAAAGATCAAACTTAACAAAAAAAAAAATCATTTGTGAAGACAATATAATAAAGAGAATTGTGTACACGTGTAGATGGAATATCATTTAGACCTACCTTAAACATAACTGAAAAATACTTTAACATATTTTAACACTGAATTACTTCGAACTCCAAATAATTTGTAATTAAGATAGAAAAAATATTTTTTGTAATTTAAATAATTTGATGTTAAATAAACATTGAATTTATTATTTCTCATTATTGTCTCTTGCGCAAACTGAATGGCCAATTTGACGTCCATCTCAACGTACGTTGACATATACGATCCTAAAAACAAAAAAACGAAATTTGTTTTCATACTTTTTTTTGATAACTAATTTGTTTTCATACTTCAAATCAAGCTTACTACAGTAAGCTTTATAACTTCTTGTTGAAATGCATTTCATGCATGACCCTGATTGTTTCGTTTGCTTTTGTTTCTATGACTATTTAGTAGACATTTATTTTTGCGTTTATGTTTGGAGTTTACATTAGTCTTTATTTAATTTGTATATATATGTTCCTGTAGTTGGAAGTAAATCTCTTTCTTTTTAAATGGTTGAAGTGGTAAAGGAAAATTATTCTTAGCGAAATTCTTTTTCTTTTCGTCAACATATTGTAACCTTAAAATATGAGCAATTTAAACGTAACTCTAAGTCTCTAATTATGAAATTCACTTATGTATGAAGAGGTTGGCTACCAAGTCAACATCCATCATTTAGCTATATCTAAATTAATAATTAGACAACCATAAATGCTTTGTCTATTTATAGCAATCGCAACTCGCAAGACTCATAAATTCCACAGAAATCTTGAATTTTAAATGAGTGTGATGTTTTGAACTTTACATATGTTGTATAAGTGGTGAACATAGCAAATATTTCCAGCCACAAAATCAAGCGTCTACCAACACGTCAGTATAAAAAAAAAGGTTATATCTATCAATGCCAGAATACTTTCCGCATATGATATATGTTCGAGGAGTGAAGAAAGAAGTAAGATTAATTAATATATGTATAAATATCGAATATGAACAAATCTAAACCACAAGTGCCTTGTGTCTCTCTTGTCCCATTAAAGGTACCTCAAGGCCTCTAAATGTATGTGTAGGATAATCACATTGTATAAATCATAGCGCTTCCATGTTTATTACCTTTTCTTTTTCTTGCCATGGAATCGTTTAAGATAGGTGATACGTTTTGATGATTTCAAATCTGTAAAACATAAACATTTCATTTATAATGATATTTACATTCTTAACAAAAAAAAAAAAAAAAAAAAAANAAAAAAAAGTTAATCACATGGTATAAATCCTAATTTTCCAATAAAGAAACACAAGTACAATATTTGTCGTTAATTCACATACGTTAATCGATTCGCTCACGTTTTGGTGACAATTTCAGACAGGTATATTTTCTTCTTCTTTTCTTTTTTTTTTTTTTTTTTTTGTNTTTTTTTTTTTTGATAACCGTGGTTGATCCAAAGGCTTTCTAGGCCCAAGACTAATCCCACGAGGCCCACGACAGTCCACGTTTTCTTACCATTTAAAGCAGCCCGGGTGGCCAGGGACTCGAACTCATGATGGCGGGCTCCTCAGCCGAAGTTCCTATACCACCAGACCACGAAGATCCGGTTCAGACAGGTATATTTTCGACCGATCTTCAACCTTTTCTTCTTGTAGGCTCTTCTCAATGCAGGGCTTAATCGACAAGGGAGTCTCTTTAAAAAGCCGACGCCGTACGGAAATCTCGTTTTAGAGGGATTAGTTCTTAGACAAAAAAATTAGGTTTAAGTAATTATAGAAAGAGACGTTTGGAGATTGTGTATGGAAAAACTCCCACCAATAATTGACAATGTTCACATCACTATTTTCTTTATAAAAAAAAACTCAAAATCGTCTATATATGGAGAGATAATACTATAAGTGGACATACATATATGATTTGGTATCCCACCTAGGGATGGTTATATTTATATATACTAATAATTTTGATGAAGATCTTATCTAAATGCAATATTTTGATTAAAAAGTATATGTGTAAAATACACAATAAAAGGAATCCTACAAACGAACATTAAATCAAATGTCAGTTTTAGTTTTAATTTGCATATAAACAGCAAGATCGGTTTAAAATTAAATAAATAATGGAATCAAACCAGCAAGATTCTAGCAATAAAAAAAAAACATGAGAAGCACTCGCAAATCGCAATGTTCTCATCAGCTTAATAATGAAATTTGGAAACGATTCATCTTAGTGCCTCGCACGCAAATATATATGTACCGCGTACAACCAAATTCCTTATTCAATACAATAAAATATATAAATCAGAGACCCTATATATCATCTATGCAAAGAAAAACGAATCACTCAAAACATTTGAAAATACAAATATACAATATCATATTGGAGAGGCCGGATAGGAGGAATTTACCAAAATGTCCTCCTACGGCAAAATCGACGAGCATGAGCAAGCGAAGCTGGAGGCAAGTCGGAGGACAAAGAAGAGAATCGCCATTATCGCTATATCTTCCATCGTTCTCGTCTGCATTGTCGTCGGAGCCGTCGTCGGAACCGCAGCTAACAGTAACGGCAAAAAACCGTCGAAGGAGAGTGACGAAGAATCAATCTCCGTCTCGGTGAAAGCCGTTTGCGACGTGACATTGCACAAAGAGAAATGTTTTGAGACCGTTGGATCGGCTCCAAACGCAAGCCAACTAAACCCGGAGGAGCTTTTCAAGTACGCCGTCAAGATCACCATCATTGAGCTCTCAAAAGTTCTCGACGGATTCTCCAGCGGCGAGCACATGGATAACGCCACGTCAGGAGCAATGGGAGCTTGCGTCGAGCTTATCGAACTAGCCGTTGACCAGCTCAACGATACGATGAAGTCAATGGAAGACAAAAAGACGACGCCCTTTGAGAGCATCGACGATCTCAGGACGTGGCTTAGCTCCGTGGAAACGTACCAAGAAACGTGTATGGAAGCGTTGAACGAAGCGAACAAACCGAGTTTGGCGAAATACGGAGAGACCCACATGAAAAACGCGACGGAGATGACGAGCAACGCGTTGGCGATCATAACGTGGCTAGGGAAAATCGCCGACTCCGTTAAGCTGAGACGACGTCGTCTAATGGCGACCGGCGACGTCAGCCCCCTTGACTTGGCGATGATGGAAGGTCGGAGGCTTTTGGAGAGTGGTGATTTGAGGAAGATAGCGAATATCGTGGTGGCGAAAGATGGTTCCGGGAAGTATAAGACCATAACGGAGGCTTTAGAGAAAGTGAAGGAGAAGAATGAGAATCGTACGATTATATATGTGAAGGAAGGAGTTTATTTCGAGAATGTTAGGGTTGAGAAGAACAAATGGAATGTTGTGATGGTCGGAGATGGACAGAGGAAGACTGTTGTCGCTGCTGGACTCAACTTCATCGATGGAACCCCAACGTTCCATACCGCCACATTTGGTAAGTACACTTTTCCTTTATGCATCGATTTATTTTAAAACCAAAGTTTTCATGTTTGCGTCTACAATTTTTAATTCTTTTTCAGTTGAAATAATAAAATTTGAAATAGTAAAAATCTAGAGTATTACCTTAAAATACCATTAAAATAAATTCTGTGGTACGTTTGGAAAAATCATATTTTGTGGTATTTTTGGAAAATAAATTTAGTTGTGGTAATTTTGGAACAAAAAAATATTTGTGGTATTTATGAATTTCCCAAAAAAACTTTACAGTTTGATTTATTTGAAGATAAATTTACTACACATACACAAAAGAAAGAACATTAATTATAAAGACAATGTTCTTGGAGATTTCAGCCTTTCAGGATTTATATAGGCTAGAATTTAGGTTTTGATGGCCGTAGAAGCTAAAATGACTTGAGCTTGACTTGTTTATAATAAATTATGTAAACGTAGTTTTTATTTTTCCTTCTTTCATTGTACTGTATAGCTGTGTTCGGAAAGGGGTTCATGGCTAGGGACATTGGCTTCCTCAACACTGCGGGTCCAGCCAAGCATCAGGCCGTAGCTCTAATGGCGAGCGCAGACTTAGCCGTGTTCTATAGATGCACCATGGACGCTTTCCAAGATACGCTTTACGCTCATGCACAACGTCAGTTTTATCGCGAGTGTGACATCTATGGAACGGTTGATTTTATATTCGGAAACGCTGCAGTTGTTTTCCAAAACTGCAACATCTTGCCTCGTCGTCCTATGAAGGGCCAACAAAACACCATAACCGCTCAGGGCAAGAAAGATCCGAACCAAAACACCGGAATTTCAATCCACAATTGTACCATCTTGCCTTTGGATAACCTAGCCGATATTAAAACGTTCCTAGGCCGGCCTTGGAAGGAATTTTCTACGACGGTGATCATGAAGTCGTACATTGACGGATTTATCGACCCGAAAGGGTGGTTACCATGGACTGGAGATACAGCACCAGACACGATCTTCTACGCCGAGCACTTAAATTTCGGACCAGGAGCCTCGACGAAGAACCGTGTTAAGTGGAAAGGGTTGAAGACTTTTTTAACAAAGAAGGAAGCTAATAAGTTTACGGTGAAACCTTTCATTGACGGTAATAGCTGGTTGCCGCCAACCAAAGTTCCCTTCAAATCTGATTTTTGAGAATTTTGTTCCGGATAAGGCAAGTAGGGATAATTGATAGCTTGAAACGAGCAGACAATTTTCCCCTTCCAAATTGTTCATGAACGATTGCGTGTTTTCAATTTTATTAATTTGTTACTTGTAACCAGCATCAAATATATTCATAAAATTATTTTTTTCTTCCTTTATAAACTCGTACGTGTGTGTTTGGAGATGATTATGGACTATACATATATAATATGACTTTCCAAGGTTTTTCCTTTACAAAAGTAACAAGTGTATTTATATGATTGCGGGCCTAATATAGTACTTATATTATATATAATCATGATATATAGACTATAGTATTTCACTATTTTGTAAGAAATAATTCATATTTAACCAAAACCCACCATTTCTTAGTCGGCAAATTTGATAGAGAACAAATTAAAGAGCTGCTTGGTTTTGTTTTCACAGACCGGAAGACTTGCCAAGTTTTTTTTTGTTTGGTCGGCCAATAGTAATACTGTTCACTCTTTTCACATCACAACGTAAAATGAGATAACTCTAGGCGTTTCCAAGGACCAAGGACCCGCTAGTGGCAATGTCGTAATAAATATAAACTGTGTGGTTTAAGTATCTACCAGGACGCTTTTCAACAGTTGATGTAAATTATTGTCTCCTAGTTCCGGTTTTACCCTCGCAAACCTCAACGTTGACGACAAACACGGCGCAGACCGGCCGGTGATCGGAGAATCGAGATTCGCCGCGCACGTAGGAGAGCTGCCTGATTCCATCCCCGTGCCAAAGAATCCTATCGCACCTGATGAGAATATATGATAAAAATCCATTTCAGATAAAGAGAACCAAAACCAATCGAATTCAAAAATATAAAAATTTATCCGGTTAACTATACCAGGCCGGAGTTCTTCTCTTGTTCTTCTTCTCTTTGGTTGTATCTCCGGCGTAAGCATCTGAGTTATAAGAGTACTTATAAGTTGGTGCGAAGAAGATTTTGCCTTCGTGCCATCCTTTGAACACTCGTCCCGCATCTCTTTCAATCTTGAGCTGTAATACGTTTCAGAACCAATCAACCGGTTTAGTTATCAACACTAAAATTTGATTTCTTGGGTGCAAAGGAACCAATTGTGAAACCTGATCTTTGTTGAGAAGAGTGTCCCAAGCGTTTTTATCCAAGAGCGTCTTTGTCTCTGAGTAACTCAAAGCTATTCTGTAGTTTAAATCTCCTAGCCATATGACCCGACTGAGAGTAAAATCCGATTAAGAAACCGTGGATTGACAAAGAGAGAATACAGTAAAATACATGTGATCTTAAACTTAAACCTATAAAACTTAAACAAAGTGATATATGTGATCTTAAATCTTACTCGTGCTTGGTGATTCGATCAGGAACACGGGTGAAAGACGTTCTACATATTCTTGAGAAAGTAGTGTTCTTGAGAATCTCGATTACATCTGAGTTTCTGCGACGTTCGTCGCCTTCTCTCTCGCCGGAAGCTAGATGGCTGCAAATGAAGCAGAAGCTCGTCTTGTAGAGCTGCAAACTCACAGCTATGCATCCCTATGGTGATGAAGAAGAGAATATCATAAACAGAGTTTTTTTGTTTTTGTTTTGATCCTTCTTGTTTTTGGCTTTTTAAGTGTGATGATAGTTGTAAAAGTACTGTACCTTGTTTCCTAAGCAACCCATGATTCCGCGGGTGACGCAGGAGATTCTGAGATGAGTAACATGTTGAATAAGCTCCTTTCTCATCCACACAGTGAGGAATATTCCCACCATTTGCTTTGATGCCACTAAACCATACTTCATCATCATCTGGTTGCTTACAAGTGAAGCAACTTTTCCTCCTCCTTCCTCGTCTTCGTCATCCTCATCATCATCATCGTCTTCTTCTTCTTCGTCATCGTCAGAAAGTAAACCGGCTTGGTTAACCAGAGATTCTGGACATCTGAAACAAGATTCTCTCCCATACTTTTTGGCAATCTCTTCAGAGAAAGAGCTGCAGTTACAGATCTTCAGCTTTCTCCTGCAGTCTGTTCTGAAACTCTCACTAATCTTCTTCAAAGAAGGTTTAGCAAAGAACATCGATCCAGCACCAAAAGAAGGGGTTTTGGGGCCAAGTCGTCCACCTGAGGATGATGATGATGATGATGGTTTGTTCAAGGACTGATTGATCATAGCTAGCCATTTCGCAGCTGGCTCGTTGTCTCCAAGCACAAGAACATTTCCAGCATTCAATGGAACAATCTCCTGAAAACTATAAAAAAAAAGAAAAAAAATCGATAACCCCAAGACATAGAGATACCATGCATTACTCAGAGAAATCAAGAAAACAATTTACCCTAAAACGTATATATCGTATTCGCTGTGGATATGAAGCAAAGCGTCGAGATCAAGACCAGAGTGTGGAGATTTTCCTCCCACGTTCCATGTCGCCACAAAGACTCTTCATATGGTCACAAAAAAAAAAAAAAAAAAAAAAAAAAAAAAAAAAAAAAAAAANAAAACATTAACAGATGAAAACAGAGCTGCTCTGTTTTAATGATAGAACAAGTCAAAGCATCTACTTTGATAAAAAAAAAAAAAAAACTAATACAGATGTGTGTATATATACCTCAAGGATTGGAGTTGCTGAGTGGGCATTGAAGATCTAAGATTGCTTGAAGCTAACAGAGACTCAACTACTATTTCGGATTGAGACTCTGCAAAAGTTCAAAACAATATCCAAAAAATATCTGTAAAAGATGAAACAGAGAGTACATAGTTCTGAAGCTAAATATAGAGACACACAAACACATGTATACAGAGCGACATACTATTAAATATATAAAGTGGATCCGACATGTTTATTTTTCAAGGATTAAAGGGACTTTCTTTGGAGGGTTCTCATGGTATGAAGGAGAATAAAAGAATTTCTTCTTGAGGTTTGGTCTCCGAACACAAATGAAGGAAGCGTTCAATTGCAAAGGGAGCTTTTCTTATCATTGTTTTATCTTTGTTTTATGCAAATGCTTCGGTGTTCAATCCGATTTTCTTGTATTATATAATTTTTTTTAAAAAGAAGAGGTCTTTATCAGTTTGAAGCAAAGATAAGAAAGAATTAAAATATTTGAAAGAATATATTCTAAAAAGTCAGAAATCAAGAACAATGTTCCCTTTCCTTGATACTTATATGCCCCTGCTTCTTTGCTTTTTTATTTTTATTTTTAATATACAACAAATCTTCTTGTTTCTTTTCTTCTTTCTTTCTATCATGTGGTGTATAGACCTAGATTACATTATACATGAATCCTTCTGATGCGTACTTTGACCGAACTTTTTGTCTATAACCACTTTGACCGAACTTTGATTACTTCTGTTAGAAAGTAACGTTTTTAATGCAGTATGCATGATTGTATATATCGAGAGCCTATCAACTAGGTTTGATTTTCATCGAGTCAAGTGAAGAAACTGAATTTAAGCAATTATACTACTTTAGTTTGGTATAGTTTTAGTGATTCGACGATTTTAAATACAAATTAGCTCTCTGATTTGATTGTTTACTAATTTTTTTTCTTTTCGACTTCGGTCATCGTTTTCCGAATTATTGAGTACATTAGTTGGCAGATTAGATTTGATTTACTTGAATATGACACTTCGACATAGGTGTATATTCTCTACGAACGACACCAAGTCGGTGATATTATTTGAAGATGAAAGTATTAAATAATCATATCAGCACTACAAGATAGGTAAGATGCGTTTTATGAATCAACGAAATCAATTGGATTTCTTAAAAATTGACTCATTCCATCCACATATATACGTTTTTGCAGAAATCACACTTGAAATATAATTATTAAGGAAATATGTTTTTAGAAAATAAAATTAGTGATGCTAATTTTGGAACAAAATCAATTTTTATGGTAGTTTTGGAAAATAAAACTAGGGGTGTTAATTTTGGAATAAAACTTATTTTTTTTGTGGTATTTTTGAACTAAAAACTTCGTTGATGGCTAATTACCAAGACTGCCCTAATCCACAACTAAAATACTTTTGGTTTTATGATTTCCGATTCACAAATATATGAATTCTGAAACCAAATACAATAAACCAAAACCAAAAGGTAGCACAATGAAGACGAGTAAAAACCAAACAATCTTCTACTGGTCTAATAATCACAGAATCTGATGCTTTCTTTTTCATTAAAGAAAAACAGGCAACAAAAGAGATGTGGACGAATGAAATATTACAAAACACAAGAGGTTTATCCAGTTCCAGGTGACTTTCCCTGATCAAGACTGGGTTTCCACAACAGGGACTGGGTCTGGAGCACGCCCATGAACCCTGAACCGGTATATGCAAGTGTGAGAGTTGCTTCCGTGATTGGAGCTGAAGTCTAGCCTGACAGTATCGACCAGAGCAGAGCGTGATGAGTCTAAGCTGTTGAATGTCTGTGCGTTCGACCTGTCTAGGTCGTAAGTGAATTCTGTCAGAAGAAGTTTCCTCGTCTCTGTCCCAGCTGAGGATTCCTGTCCTTTTCCTTGCAGCCATCCTGACACACGGCAATCTTTTGGAGCACTTGATCTGTCGTAAGCTACGCTCTGTTCATTTTCACAATGCATGAATCCATCAGGTCATTGTATATACTCTCCAAAAGTTAGACCCAAAATTATCAAAGATTGACCCAAACGGTAAGTAATGAGCTGATTCGGTTATTCATTCCCCTGAGTTTTTGTGACTGAAATAATCCAAAACTACAAAAAGCACAATCCCAGCAAGAGCAAAAAGAAACAGAAGATAACACAAAACAACAAAAAATCCATTTATGCAGACTATTGACCTCGAGGCTACTACAGAGCAGATTTTTGATTAAACCCTGAGGCTAAACCAAACAATATCATAAAATGTTATACCTTGCCTCAGTCCGTCACAAAGAAAAATCCATCATTTTTACCAGGCATCTTAACATTAAACCATTTTACACAGACGCTTCTTTATGTGAGCTAATATCTTTTGGAAATGCAACCACCAAAGGTCTTGCGAGCACCCAAGAAGAGAAAGCAAATACTAACATAGAACTCTTTTGCAGTGCAAGAAGAATTACCTTAGCTACATGTTCCAAGGTGAAAGCCTCTGGTACGATTGGTCCTCTCAGCCTGATTTCAACAAAGCCACTGCTACCTTTCAGAGGAAAACACTGCCCAGGCTCCCCAAAACTCGGAGATAACATCTTGACCGCATTGGTATGAGCACGTCCACTGCTCGTAGCAAACCAGTTACTCCCTTTCCCAACAAGATAAGGATCGGAATGCTGCATCACAAATGCACCACCAGACGCCAATGCATAGTCTACTCGGCCAAGGCCATCCGCCGCATGCTTTTCAATCTCTTTCTCCATGACATCACGAGCATACGCCCTCAATTCATCGATGCTAACCTCGCCAAACGCAGAATCATCGACCTTGCCTTTCTTCAATTCCTCATAAATCCTCTCTAACTCATCTTTTGACACCCAAGGTTTAGCATTTACTTCTTCTACTGACTTCTCTAGTGACTCGGTCCTAGACTCTATCTTCTTCAACTCGCTCTGGAACGCAGAAGATTTGCTCTCGAATTCTTGCCTCAGCGCCTTCGCTTCCCTCTCCATCTTCTTGTCAAGTAATTCAACTTGAACCTGCATCGTACTCGTCGTGGCCTTTACAAGACCATCTACTTCTGCGATTCGGCTCTCCAATCCCGAAAACGCCATCTCCGTTTCAAATGAAGAAGAAGTCGGAGAGGACGGAGGCGCAATTTTCAGAATTACCTTCCTTGTGACCTGAATTAATCCAACAATGATCAGAAGAGCCGCAAGCTGCTTGGCGAATATCCTCATGACTCTCTTCCATCGCGCTTTCTCGGGCTTAGGAGTCGCGACTTTCCGCGTCCGGCGCTGCGTGGCGGTTGTGTTGGTCATCGTCGCGGCGGAGCCAGACCTCCTCGTCACCGTACCCAATTCGTTTACGTGAGATCGATCAACGACAGCCTCGGCGCGGATCGGATCCCTGCTCGTACCACCGGCTTCACCGACGCCGCCGTTGGCAAGCGATTCGCTTAGCGGGTAATCAAAGTTGGATTTCTTCTCTCCGGCCAGAACCGGCGTCCGCCTAGAAGCCGCCGTCGGAGTCGCGGTCATCGACATCGTTGATGCCATCAACATTTAATCTGGGATTGACTACACAATCGCACCGCCTTGAGACTTGAGAAGCAAATGTTTTGAGAAGAATGTCGAAATAAAAAAGGACCCTGAATTCAGTACGGAGAGTTGAAAAAATCCGAAAACTTGTTTGAATTTGAAGAAGAAGAAGCAACGATGTCTCCGCAAAATTCAATTTCAAAAACTCCGAACCGTCTTCTCCTTTGCCTAATTCCTTCTGACGTCGTTTCTTGGCTCCTCTCTAATTTATTATTTTTTTCCAGCTTTTACTTTTTTACTTTAATATATACTTCATTTTTTCAAAATGTGCATCGCGTCAAAGATAACCGCTGCGGTTAATTTACCATTTATGGGATCGAATTGGTTACCTCTTCATGGTAATCATATTTCTTCATCAAAAGAGATCTTAGTTACGGGATTATCTCTTCTGCGTAATGATTGAAAAAGAGTTAATTACGAGTTTGCAAAAGAAAACAACATAAAGCTCCTCGTAGGTTTGTTAAAATAAAAAAGCTTCGCAGTGGTTACAGACAGTGAAATCATTGAACCACGTTTCTCCGGTTATCACAGAAAATCTCTTGAGGCAAACAAACAAACAAAATAAAACCCGTGTTAAGACCTTCGACTTGCTGAACCGGAGTCCCGCATCTCCCACGCCGGTTTACTCTCTCTAGCAACATCCGACTTGATTGCTCGAACCAATGGCTTCATGAGTAATAGGTACTGCAATTCACACCATAAAAAGAAAAAAGACTAATCATGAGACAACACGCAAGATTTCCTGTTCCTGGATACAAATATCTTCAGCTCATAAACTGTATTGTTACTTAAAATGATTCAGAGAGGCTTACTTGGAGTGCAAAGATCAAAGGAATCAGTCGTTTCCCTCTTTCGTTTGGGTTTGGCCCTTCGACCAGTTTCTTGTCAACGTGTATCGACTTGTTGCCATTAAAAGAGATCTCTGTGATTGTCTTCACCAGACTAGGAATCCAGCTAGTCCCGTCTGGAAGAATCTGTCACAGGTTTAGAAAAATCCGAACTCAAGATTGGCTCAACTTACAAGATGCAGGAAACCGATACCATGGAAGAAAGAAACCAATCAACTGACCTTTTCATCGCTTTCATTCTTATGACATCTTCCGCTGTTCTCAACAAGTATGACTGGAATAGATGAACTCTGCAACAAAAGATTCAGAAGGTTAATGGAATCACATTAACATGGCTACTATCAAAGTTGTAACAGAGATTTATGTTGCGGATCTAATCTATTAACCTGCAGATCCTGCTTCTTCAGTTGCGCGCCTGCACGGATAACTTTCAGTAGAGCATCGGATCTTCTCGAGACAAACAGATCGTAATTCAATCCGTCCGGCGGAGAGAACTGAGCATGGGTGAGGACAAGAGCAGACTTCTTCCATATCTCTTTACCAAATGCATCGGTTATAGCATTCACAACTTGCCTATCTAGGTCATCCACACGGTATACATCCAAACGGTCTACGTATAGTAGCACATCTATAGTCTTGTTGAGGAGAAACCTGTTCATATTCATATTCAAAGCCGACCAATCCAAATTACCACACTTGGAAACAAATAAACCCCAAACTAGGAGACGAAAATGTTAAAGCTGGAAAAAAGCTCAACATACCCTTTGATAAGGTTGACGGCTTGATCATTCACATATCCTCCCTCAATAAGACCAGGAGTGTCGATCATATTAAACGTAAACCCCGACCTTGAGCGAGAGACCAAGGTCGGCCTCAGTCCTTCAGACTATAAAGAGGGAAACCAACACACTTTTAACATAAGAAAATTTAGCCAATGGTGATCACAAGAGCAGCGTGAGAGAGAAAAAAAAGCATTAAACTTGGCACCTGGAAAGTACTAACTGCAGCAGCTTTCTCGCCAATAACTGAATTCACAGTGGATGACTTTCCAACACCACCTTTCCCCATTACGAGTACAGTTAACGAGCTCACATCCTACACCATCAGTTTTTTCTTCTTATGAAACAAGAAGCAAGTAGAAAGCGGATAAAGCTAGAAATAAGAAAAGCACCTCTTCTTTAAACTTCCCAAGGATCTCGAGCAATTTAGATTGAGTAGCAGGTGGGAACTGCTGGATACCGATCCATTCACGAGACATTTGCAAAGCTGCCATGAACACTTCGAGGAAAAGCAAAAAGGAGAGTATATCATCAGCTAATCTAAACAATCAGGAGATACCAAAGACTGGTTTGATTCCACTACCTGAATCAATCCTATCAAGTGAAATCTCTGGAAACCATAAATTAGATGATTATGAATACTAACAACACTTGAATAGAATCTCATTGCTCTGATAACGACATGGCGTCAATGGTCATAACAAGAACTAATAACTTAAGCACTGATTAAGTTTCCCTAATCGAGTACTGAGAAATCCTGAACTGGGTCAAGAGTCGACAGATCAAATGGGAGAGCGAGCCAGATAAAGAAAGGGAAGAGAGAGTAACCTGCGGAGATTGAGTTATAAGTCGCGGATATTCGTCGACGGATTCGCTGACCTCGAATCAAATTAAAACCCTAGAAATGAGAAAAACTGACTTTTGAAGATGATTGATTGCTACAAATCCTAGTACAGAGCAAGTACCGTACATCCCTTTCGAGGTTCAACCGGACTAAACCGAATGTCGGTCTTCACCAGAAAGAACCACATGCAGTTACGAATTTGCCCTTCTAGCTGTAAAATGATACGATTGGGCGGATGACGAAAGCCTAATAAAGAGCTGAAACGGACGGCCCAATATATATTAGTCAGTCCCGTTTTGTGGATCATCATCACCTTCTCAAACACACTCGATTTAATCTCAAACTCCTTTTTTACTCTGCGAGCTTCTTCTGAAGAAACTGGTGATTCATCCCCTTTGATCAGTCCCTGGTATCGTTTTCTTCTCTCGCTCTGCACCTTTCATTTCATGTAATTTGGATCTCCTTCGTAGGAATGTTCTTTTCTGGCTGCATTTCTGAGAATTTTTTTCGGATCTCCACTTTACGAATTTTCTCGTTCTTCCAAATAAGCCTGTGCGATCTGGTTTCGTTGTCTTTCCTGAACTTTACCCGCTTGTTGATTTTGATTCTACAGTTACGTTTTTCGATTATGTGCCTTTGTTGCTCATAGATCGGATCCGTTGGATCTGCGGGATTCTTACGAATTCAATTTTTTTTTTTTTTTTTTTTAATTCGTTTCCTTCATTGGGTTTCGTATATAATTTCGCTACCAGATGCGAGATCTCTTCACTTCGACGTGATTTATGATTCCGAATATCAAATCTCGTTTGTTCTGTTTGATCTCATGGTTGAGTTTTCGTCACTCTGGATATCGCACTAACTGGATTTACTCTACCCTCTTGGTTGTTTATATTTCAGATTAACACTGCCGTTCTTATAACTGCGAGGATTGTTGGAACCTGAAAAGCAAATCAAAATGGTATTGAGTTTTATTCTATGATTTGTATCTCTTTCTGGTTTTTGTGTGCAGCTTATTGGTGTTAGAGTTTTAGCGTATGATCAGTTTTCTGGCCTGATTATTGGCACCTTTCTAAAGCTGTAGCTTGTGGTTTGTAGGTCGTACTTGCTGCTTCGATTGTGAACAAGTCTGGAAAAGGTGAATGCTTCGTGTATTTCAGATGTCATTTCACGGTTTTTATATATATGATTTCATTGATGATCAAATAGTTTGAGTTTTCCCTAACTTTGTTCCTTTATATATAGTGATTGTTACCAGGCAATATGTGGAAATGTCCCGTATCAGAATTGAAGGTCTACTTGCAGCTTTTCCTAAGCTGGTTGGCATGGGCAAGCAGCATACCTATATTGAGACAGAGAATGTGCGATATGTGTATCAGCCTATTGAAGCTCTGTTCCTGCTTCTTGTTACAACTAAGCAGAGCAACATTCTAGAAGATCTGGACACCCTCAGGATGCTCTCAAAACTTGTATGCTTCTTCGTTCTTCATTCTTCTTTCTTTTTTTCTTTTTTTAATTCGGCTACTTTATTCATTTCCTTGATTCTGCATGTGTTTTGGTTCTTAATTATTTTGAAAATGAGCGTGCCTGCTGTTTTGGCATATTATCTTCTTTGAAGCCTGGCAGCTCTTAATCTTCCTCGACTCTATTCTCGAAATGAGGAAATTAACAATTCAAATAATTTCATTTGACTGTTTCTAGGTACCTGAGTATTCCATGTCTTTAGATGAAGATGGGATTGGCAATGCTGTTTTTGAGCTTGTATTCGCTTTTGATGAAGTCATATCTCTTGGGCACAAGGAAAGTGTGACAGTTGCCCAGGTGAAGCAGTACTGTGAAATGGAAAGTCATGAGGAGAAGTTACACAAACTGGTAATGCAGAGCAAGATTAATGACACTAAAGACGTGATGAAGCGTAAGGCTAATGAGATTGACAAAAGCAAGGTACATGACAGGAGCGCCCCCTGCTTTTTTTTTTTTTTTTTGTATTATTTTGTTACTCATATTAATATTTCTTATGCAATTCCCAGATTGAGAAGACTAGAGGTGATCTTAAGGGAGGATTTTCGTCTATGAGTTCACTGGGATCTGGAAGACTTGACAGTAGTTATAATGACTTGAGCATGCCTGGTGGCAGAGGTTTTGGAAGTGGTTCCGACTTTAGCATGATTTCAGATGCTGAGCCCATCAATACCAAGGCGAAAGGTTAGTGTGATTTTACTATTGGATACTTCGCAGCTGGCCCTTTTAATCCTGAGTATTTTATTTGACCATGCTTTAATCTCACAGATCGATCACGGTCTTCAGTTACTGCTCCTCCAAAGAGTTCTGGCATGAAACTTGGCAAGTCGGGAAAGAATCAGTTAATGGAGTCCCTTAAAGCAGAAGGTGAAGACATCATTGAAGATGTTAAGCCAACTAGCCAAACCAGAGCATCTGCCCCACCTCCAACGGATCCTTTCACATTAACTGTCGAGGAGAAGCTCAATGTTGCACTGAAACGAGAAGGTGGTATCAGTAGCTTTGATATGCAGGGAACCCTGTCGCTTCAAATTCTTAACCAAGAAGATGGATTTGTCCAAGTTCAGGTACTCCCAACTTTCCAAGAGTCTCTCAGGCACTGTACAACTTTCTTCAATACATACATCAGTTTCTGTGTATATATATATATAGTTATCAAAAACTTTTACTTTTGTCTTCAGATTGAAACCGGTGGAAATCCTGAAATTCTTTTCAAGACCCATCCCAATATCAACAGAGAACTCTTCAACAGTGAGAGTATTCTAGGGCTGAAGAGACCTGATCAGCCATTTCCAACAGGTCAAGGTGGAGATGGTGTTGGTCTTCTGAGGTGGAGAATGCAAAGAGCAGACGAGTCGATGGTGCCACTGACAAGTAAGTCTTTGGAGATTGGACACAGGTTTGCACATAAATGTTTGAACTATTGATGCAAATCTCTTTTGTGTGGTGCAGTCAACTGCTGGCCTTCACCATCTGGAAGCGACATATATGTGAGCCTCGAGTATGAAGCCTCGTCCATGTTTGATCTGACAAATGTCATCATCTCCGTACCTCTTCCTGCTCTGAGAGATGCACCAAATGTTAAACAATGTGATGGGGACTGGAGGTTTGAAATTTTAATCTTTCTCGCTGGTCATCTCTTTTTCTTTTGTTTAAGATGAAACTTTATCAAGTCTTAAGAACCAACCAAATATTTGTGAACAATAATATCACAGGTACGACTCGAGAAATTCTGTTCTGGAATGGTCTATACTTCTTATCGACAACTCCAACCGCAGGTAAACAAATGAGGAAAACATATGTTATATCACAGCATTAATTGCAAGATATATATATATATATAATAATAGATGAAAATCTTGTGCAGTGGATCAATGGAGTTTGCTGTGCCATCAGTTGATTCATCGGTGTTCTTCCCAATCTCTGTTCAGTTTGCAGCCACCAGTACATACAGTGGCTTGAAGGTATGAATCTTGTTCCTTTTGAGAAATCTAAATTCCGTTATAATCGGTTAAAAAAAAGGGCTTTATGAGAGGCGTGTTGATGACGGTGCAGGTGAACGGAATGATTCCTCTGAGAGGCGATGGTGGTGCCACTCCAAGGTTTGTGCAGAGGACGCAGCTGATTGCACAGAATTACCAAGTCATTTGAGAAGTTTCTCTCCTCTTATGGAGCCTTTTTTTGTTTTGTTTTATAATAATTAAATTGCTTCCTATACTCGTATTCTGGTCTTTGGGTTTTTCTCTCAAGTTTGTATGTCAAAGAGTTGAATCTTAATTTTCCGGGATTTTGCTAGTTTCTTGATCGACTCTACTTCTAAGACAGTATACTTGCATATTCATATCCTTGTTTCTTGATCGACTTGCTTTGTCAACCTTAACGACTTTTCTATACTCGAGAATTTCGCTTTCTACTTCTTTCTCAGTTTATCCATATAAAGTTTATCGCCATTTGACAAAACTCAAGATTACATGAAAATTGGAGGATCTGACAATTATCCAGTGAAATCCCCTTTTACGGATTTTTCCAATTTTATACCTTTTGACGGTATTTATTGACCTCTAAAGACGTACGCATGACATATAAAGTGAAGCTACATGCCATTTCTCTTCACATTGTTGAAATTTTCTGAAAAATTAATCGGACTTTCTGTCAATTAAAGGTACGTACGTATGACATATAAAGTGAAGCTACATGCCATTTCTCTTCACATTGTTGAGATTTTCTGGTAATAATAATCTCTTCACATTATTAGAATCCTGATATCTGCAGATTCTTTCACCGAATCGAAAGACGATAACGAGTGCGGCGGAAGAACACCCGTGAGATCATCCTCAGGCATATCCAGCAAGCTTTCTTGCGGCACAATCTTCCATAAAACAAAACAAAAAAACTTGACTTAGAAACGTTTTCACGACGCAGAAGAGGAAAGCAAATCATGTCTGATTGTTTCTTCATCTGTTATTAATTATTATTACCATCTCTGGGTTTGAGAAGGAATTCTCATCCATCACACTGGCGGATGTAACTACTTTCTTCTTGGATCCAGAAACTTTTGTGATGCTCGAGTCCAATCCGGTCAACGACACCTTCAGACTCACTGATTTATTCCCAAAGTTTACAGCCTGGAAATATGTGGATCAACCCAAAACATTCATATTTGGTCAGAAGCAAAAGTCATATGATATTTGGTCAGAAGAACTCATATACAAGCGTGTTGCAACCTTAATCTGTATGTAATCTGAGCCATTGGCGTGGAAGGATATGGCAGATGCTTCAACATAATAAGAAGAAGAATCTCCGCTGAGTGTGGAGTTGAGAAGAGTTGCTCCACTTGACTCTGTGAAGAACTGTTGCACCCAATAGCTAGGTGTTCCATACAACTGAGAGGAATTGAATACTATTGCATCCGGATTCCACCTGAAATGAAAAGACATAGCAACGTCCTGATTTATGATTCAACCATTCAAAAGAAAACGAAAATGTAACTTGAGAGAGACAGAGAGATACCTTATGTCGTTTGTGTTGACGAAGAGAGGTGCATAACTTACCATTCCTACAATGTCACTGCAACAAAAACATGGCAGTAACTGTATGAACATTTTGCTCTGTTGCTGTGATCCAAACCTTGGAGAAAAATAAAACGTTGTTCAAATTTGAAGAGAAACCTGTTCTTTTCCAAACCAAGGAGGAAGCCTGCTTCCCCAAGAGCGGCTAGAAGGTTTCCAGTATTAGCATCAGTACTGTTTACAGCATATTCACTGACAAAAGCCTGTGATCCAAAGGCAAAAATGTTGAAACCTTCATCATTAACTAGAAGAAGATATAAGGGCAAAGAGTCTAAATTGAAATCTTTTAATTTCTGTCATCTACTACCGCACCTTTGGACCGCCGCGCGATGTGTTGCCAAAGTGGTGGTACATGTTAAACAAGTTCATGGCAAGAGTGTATATCTGGAACAAAAAAAGGAGATCATAATTTGTCAAAAATCAATGACTTGCATAACAAGACACAGTTTTCATCCAATTTTTAACGTTATTTTTAGTTGCTGTAAGTTTTACGTGATAATCATAGTAATCAGGGTGATCTAGCGGCTTAGACGATCCATCACAGTTAGAGATGATTTTGATGTCCGGGTAGGCATTTTTGATAGCTTTATAGAACTCAAGATAGTTTCCTGAAAGAAAAAACGAGAGTTGTGTATCAAGATTAGTGTAATTTTGTTTCTTTTCAACTGGGTCATTGTGATAGAGAGAAATGCAAAAACCTCTGTAGTATGGCTTTTGATCACAATCTTCATTCCCGACCGCAACATATTTCAGTTCAAAAGGCTCTGGATGTCCCATTGCAGCTCGAACCGATCCCCATCTAGAATTAGAATCACCTCGAGCAAACTCAATACCATCGAGCGCTTCCTGAAACCGCAAGAATAATCATAAGAAGTAGCACATTTTAAAACGTTTTAGTCACTGCCTCACTAATAAGAACCACACTCTCTCTCTTTAACAAAAAAAAAACAGAGAGTTTATTTATTTATTTTGGGATAAAAACCGAAAACAGAGAGTTTCGTGAGAAATACTTGAACAAAGGGCATGACACTTGCTGTTTCAACGTGATCCTTGTGACTGATTCCTGAAACAATTACACAGAGGTAAAGGAATGAATACATGTAGTGTAAACAAAGTCTTAAGATATATGTAGGTTAACTTAAGAATTACCATTGTTAAACACCCATATTGGGGCTGCACCAAGATCTTCAGCCAGCTGCAAGAATATTTATTTGTTTGGCATTTGAAAATTTGAACTGATGGGAATAAATCAAACACTTACATATGGTAACAGATCGAATGTCTTACTTGAAAGAATTCAAAATGGCCAAGACCATCATCAGTCCAGTAATTCCAAACATCACCGAAATGGCCAGGTCTCTCTTCCCAAGCTCCCACCGTTTCTTTCCATCGGAATGCGTTTCGTAGCCATTCACCCTCCACAAAACAACCACCTAACTCCAAATTATATTGATTAGTCTTTTAGTTTCATCTTAAGTTCATATTATACCAAGATAAATATAAGATGAAGTGAAATGGTATTTTGCTCTTCTGAGATTACCTGGAAAACGGATGAAACGGGGTTTTAGATCGACCATCATTTGGAAAAGATCATTTCTGAAACCATGTCCCTGTGACCAACCAAGAAAACCAAAATGATCTATTTTAGTTACTCCATATTTATTATTTATAGTAGGCCATTTCTCAAAGAAGAAGCAAAAGAACCTTGTGAGTATCCACAGGCATGGCTGAGACTTGATCAAACCAAACTGAACCATTTTTGGTGGTTGTCAATTAAAGTCTTGCACCATTATCTGTTCCATTTGCCTCCAAAATAACTTCCTTTTTAGTCCACTTTGAAACATCATAAGCCAAAGCTCTGCAAGAAGTAGTCAAATGCACAAACAACCAGTTTTTAAGAAATCACTGAAATATATAAGAGAATGTGAAAGTTTTTTAATCTCTAACATGATCTTTTCTGAAGCAAGAGTCAGTAATCTATCGGAACTTGTCGACAAATCTATGTCCCCTGTCGAACGCACGTAAAGGGCCACTTTGTATTTCCTCCCTTCTTCAATGTTCTAATGGGAAACAGACATAAGAGTGAAACTCAAATTTTAACCATTATAGGAAAAGAAAAAATGCTATTGAGAGTGTGAAAATGTACCATTCCCCAGTAACCAGGGTTATAAACTCCAACTCCTGATGATGGACAACCATGGCTATTGCTGTTCCTGTTACAGAGCACTTCCATTCTAAGTGCAATTTTGTTGCGCTCAAAACATGAAGAACGGTCTGTAGCCACATAAATGGATGATTCATCTCCAATAATGGACCAAGGCCATATATAACCAGCTTCAAATCCTGGAACCAAAGATTTAAACTAAGAGGTTAACTGTTCTTATCACCATTCTGTTTTCATGAAAAAGAAATAAATTTTAAAAGCCAAAAGAAACCTCTGTTGCTAACAAGTTCAGCGCACAGTCCACCTGCTCCAGCATGGTTGATTTTCTGTCAACAATTGCATCAGATTCAGTTTTTGTCAAGTGCTGAATGGAAACATTAAACATCAGGACTAGTAACAACTAACAACGTAGAAACAGGAAAGTCAAGAAATTGTACAAAACCTCAAAGAAGATTCCGAAAAGGGTTTCAGGAATGGGTCGTCCTGTGGCGTTAGAAGCATCTACTTGCAGTGTCACTTCCGGTTTATTGGCGTCTTCTCGAGCATCAACAACACAAAGGCTTTGGTAGACAGAACAAGAGCCAAGGAGAAATGAAAGTATGCAAACACTTGTGAGAAACTTCCTAGAACATTCCATGTCCACTATCACCACAGCCGATCAAAGCAAGTACCTAATCAGAGACAATTTATAGGAAAAGAAAAAAAAACATGTTTTAGGTAGAGAGATTCCACGTAAAATCAAAGAGGGGATATGGGATTCATGTTTTGCAAGAAGGAAAAAAAAAAAGGGGATATGGGATTCATACTCAAACAGATACTTACTTTCCCTTCTAGAAACAAACTTGATATATATTTAT